>JADLOZ010000125.1:0-25000 GCA_017562165.1 Ectropis grisescens
CTTCAGTTTATTAAGATATGAGTGCGTTAAAAGTCATTTAATAAGGTACACATTTTAACATTTGAAAAATAATGTATAAATCAGTTATAGACATGTTTTATTTTGTTTTTATAAATTAATATATTTCACTTTATGTAGACTTTAATTTCTTTTAATAGAATGTATGGTACATTATTTGTACTTGGAAATATTATACTTCTGTGTTCTGTTTTTGAAAAGCGGCGTAAACACCATCCGTCTCGTTAGTGACGTCATTACACTTGTAAATAGATGCTCCATTACACTCATTTCCTCTGTGTGAGTCTGAAGCATATAGCGTCTGCTTTAAAATTAAACGCGGATTCATATTTTTTGTAAAATAAAATACTCGTATTAAAGATTACAATTATTATTTCTTTGAACAGAAATAGAAAAACATTGTCACACTTTCTTACTTTTGCTTATCTGAATATTTCTAACCGTGTATAACCTATCCATCAAACCTACATTATGTAAGCAATAGTGAAATCTGCTTGTGTTAGCACTATCGTTTATCTTTGACTATATTGTACGAAAAAATATATTTTCTTGAGTTGGTGGGTAAATAGAGCCAACAATTTGGGGAGCGGGGGCGCCCTCTGTAGAGGCGCGCAGAAAACAATATTGAATTCCGTAAACATAACACGATTTTCGCCGACGCTGCCCTGTTTAGATAGAGATAATTCAAACTTATAAGCGCGATGTTATGGAAAGAATGCATGTATCGTGAAAGGAACAACAGTCTATATATTTTATATTGGCAATAACAAGATGAAAATAGATTTAGACGGAAAATAACAAGGAAAACACAGCCAATAGAGTGTTGTGTTGCCAGTAAAAAATAAGTTCTCTTTTCCCGCGTTAATATGAATAAGATGGAGACGAGAAAAGTGTTCATAATATTTATTTAATATGAAAGTCCTGCTTATATTTCAAATACGAATGTTTAGAAGTTTGTTCTTCAATGATGTCGGCACTTCTAAATAGATCTTGTTGAAATTTGATGCCCAGACGCCTTCTTAAGCTTTGAAATTTAGAAGTAGCGTAGGTACTGTAAGTATACCTACTACCCATACAGATCAAGAAAGTTAGCATCAAATACTTTCACTGTTCCTCAAATCTTGCAATCACAAAAATACGTTTTATAATTAGACTGACAATTTTTTTTTTGATGTACGAGACCAAAGGTTTAGGGGTTTACAATAGGCATGTCGACTAATCTTTTATTTAATGTGCCATCAAAAGGCTACTCAATAATTGAAACATAAGGGAAAGATTTACTTTGTTATTTTAAAAACTTCCCGTGATAACACGATTTTAAAATCACAATTTTAGACTCTCCTAAAAACGCTTCATACAAATCACTACAGAAACGTGACGTCACACTGCCGTTTTTTCTATGCGTCGAGCGTAAAGTTTGTATGGTAGCTATATTAAATATTGCGTTTAGAAAACTGGTTTCATAACAAAAGTAACTTGAAATTGAATGGGTTATCCAATGGTAAATACATTTTCTAATAATTTCGTACTTTTAAAATGGACTTGCCCATCCAACTTTGTATGATCATAAATTAAGTTAAACTAAAAAATAGCTAAATTAAAATTGGTACATATTTTATTCTATTTAAATACTGTCATTATATCAAATAATTTAATATAATTGCAGGACCTATCGTCACGCCTATTCCAAGATTGTTACCATATTAAAATCCTACTAATTAATATTATAAATGCGAAAGTTTGTAAGAATGTATGGATGTATGCCTGTTACTCTTTCACACAAAACCTACTAAAGCAATTTGAAATTTGGTACATATATAGATAAAAAAGTGGCCAAGTGCGAGTCAGACTCGCCCATGAAGGCTTCCGTTTTTTACCACTTTGGAAGAGTCTCTCGCGCAAACTATTCAGTTTAGAAAAAAAATTAAGGAACCTCAATATCATTTTTAAAAACCTATCCAAAGATAGCACACACGTATAGCTTTGATGGAAAAAAATTGAGTTTCAGTTTTAAGTGTGGGACACCCCTAAATTTTCTTGTTTTTTTTCTAGCTTTTGTTTAAAAATCTTAATGCGGTTCACAGAATACATCTACTTACCAAATTTTAATAGTATAGTTATTATCGTTTCGGAGAAAAGTGGCTGTGACATACGGACGGACAGATAGACAGACATGACGAACCAATAAAGGTCCCGTATTTTGCCATTTGGCTACGGAAGCCTAATAAAATGGTCTGGCAAAACACATAGGCTATTTTTTATCACATGAAAATAACAGGATCGGGAGCTACGCTGCTGAAACTGTAGTACACGGGCAGTATGCTTAGAATTGACGACGTCTTTTCTAGTGTTAGTAGTAGTCTAAGATCCCGCTATACAACGACCTTCACTGAGCTGTTTATTGGATGAAAAGTGTTTCAGTCCAGAATATGATTAATTAAAAATATTTTTTTTAAATATTTCGCTTAAATTGATTGAATTTTAGAAAAAACTATATAACATAACTCATTATTTTGACTTTACTCAGTGCTTACGAAATCTCATGCAAATATTTTCAAACAATAAAAAGTTTCAAACAAACTTTCATCCCTTATTTCACCCCTTTGGATGTTGAGTTTTGAAAAATACTGATATACATAATTGATTATTTTGATCATGCTCAATTCGTGTGAAATTTTATGCGAATACGTTTGAAGAATAAAATGTTTCATACAAACTTCCATCCCGTTTTTTACACCCTTAGGGGTTGAATTTCGTATTGAGATTTCGTAAGAATTGAGTAATAAAGCCAAAATATTAAGTTATGTAATAAGTTTTTCTAAAATTTAATCAATTCTTCTGAAATATTAAAGAAAATATTTTTTTAATGTTAATTAATCATATTCTGGACTGAAATTTTTTAGGCAACACATTTGCAATATATTTGTTGACGTATTAAATTACATATAAACACTTTTCATTCAATAAACAGCTCGGTGAAGGTCGTTGTATAGCGGGATCTCCTACTATAGGTACTTTCAGAGCTTAAGACCGAAGTATTATAAGAGAAGAAAGTTCGTTAATGTCATAATTTTTTTAAAATTGTAGATTTACACGATACAGTTATCAACTACTTTTTTTTTACTTTTATAGGTTTATACTTGACTTCCATCTCGCCTGATGTTAAGCGACGACGCGGTCTACGATGGAGCATGTTTACACTCTCCAAAGTGTATCCGATAAAAAACCGATAAGCTTTTTTCCTTTTTGTAGTTCCTCTCCTCCAATTCTCTCATTCCATTCTATGGTTGCCTGGAAGAGATCGCTTTCAGTGATAAGGTCGCCAATTGCTACTTTATTTTGTTTTGTTTTAAGTGACTGTTGCTGTTATTTTTAAATTAAGTGCAACAAAGAGTTAATCTATCTATCTATCATTTAAAAAGTTAAAAGATGGCCGCTTTCCAGACGCGACGAGCACAACGAGCGTCTAGTAGTAAGAAACACTCCTGCCCACGAAACTATATGCGTAATAAAATCACTACTCGTCGCCCAAAATACCGAGACCAAGAAGGTTTATCACTTTGCCTAGCGATTTATCCTTTGATCCTCAAGCTATAAACAGTGTTCGGTAATGCCAAAAGTGTGTTGTCGTTCCTCATACAAAATCAGCAGGTAGGAATAATATTACTAATTACTAAAGTAACATGTGCAACAAATAAGCAAATCTATCTTAAAACACTAGAATTGTTTATTGAATTTTGAAGTAGAACTCTTGGCATAGTAGGTACGCCTGGGGAACTAACACACATTTGCCAGTTATTCTACCGCCAAGTAGTAATGTACAAACATTACTGTGTTCCGGTTTGATGGTAAATGTTTCCAGAGAAATTACAGGGCTTAGAGATATAACAACTTAGATCTCTGGGTGTCGAGCGCAGTGCAGTGCTAGGTAATGATTTGGACTCTTCTTGTTCTAATAGCTGCGTGTCACTGTACTGTTATGTGGCAGGCATGTTGCTTACTATCAGGCACTTGAACAGCTCGTATCGTCACTCTTTATTTAAAAAAAAGTAAGAGTAATAAATCCATTTGCACTAATGTTATCGATTATTAAATACTTACCGAGGTTAGTTTACCCGTGAACATGGGGCATGGAACTCCAGCGAAAACCGTGGACTCATTCGACCACTACGACTAGGGTAAAAACCATGTATGTAGTTTGTAGTGTAGTACTCTGTAGAGTTCGCCTGGGGAAGAGCCACATCCTTACCAGTTATTCTCCTGCTCAACTAACGTGCAAACATCCGGTGTTCCGGTTTGAAGGACAAGCTTCCCAAAAAATTACAGGGTATAGAGATAAAGGTACATATATCTCTAGGTGACGAGCGCAGTGCAGCGCTACGTAATTATTTGGACTCTGTTCCAATAGATGCGTGACACTATCCTGTTATGGGCAGGCGTGTTGCTTACTGTCAGGCATATGCCTTGCTCGTCTCAACACTGTAATATTGTTAAAAAAGGAATACAAGTTTTTTTATATTTAACTTTTCTTTTTTAACATAATTAATAGTTTATTTGTCTCGGATTAGGAAAAGAAAATGAATATAAAGAGGAGTAGGGATATTTTAACCTAATTCTAGTACTTTTTAATCCGAATTTGCTATTTTGTAAGTCGCCTCCTCTTGGCTCAGATC
This sequence comes from Ectropis grisescens, assembly GCA_017562165.1. Lineage (NCBI taxonomy): Eukaryota > Metazoa > Arthropoda > Insecta > Lepidoptera > Geometridae > Ectropis > Ectropis grisescens. The sequence continues at coordinate 4,692 of JADLOZ010000125.1, forward strand.
CTCAATACTAGTATACCATATACTGAATAACCATGACAGCTTAAACAGCTCAAAACAAAGTATCCTTTTGAGCTCAAAACTCCTTTCCTGTGTAGACCCACAGGGAGTTTTAGAAATACCGGAAGATAAGGCGACGCGGAGGGCTCGCTCCATATAATTTATTCCGTCCATTACAATCCAGTTTACTTCCCGGATTTGTTGGGTCTGTATGGTTATAATCCGCCCTCATGTCACCCTTTGCCAGTCTTGCCACAACATATCGGGCTTCTCCCGGGTTACCTATTCAAGAGTAAAATATACCTACATTGGAAGTATGTCTATTTAATTAGTACCTTTGTTTGTGTTGTGTTTTGTTGTGAAGTGTGTTTTGTTGTATTATGGAAATATATTTATCGTATGTAAACGTAAACGAATTCTCAATAGATAGAGAATTAACAAATAAAAATCCATAATATTGCAAAATCTCCCTGCTGACTAATTTGAAAAATCTAATTTGGCAAAAAATACCAATTGCAAAACGATTCACTCTCCCAAGAAAGCATATCCGTGTTCCCGTAAGAGACAAGGAGGAGTAGTGGAGGTTTTAGTATGTAGAGGTTCTACTCTTGGCGTCAAGTTCGAATAACGAATATTGATTTTGAATTTTTTGATGACATAAAAATATTTACTATGTTTTCCCTTATCTAACAACATTAACGTAAGCCACGTGCTGATCTTCGCCGACCACGTGGCAGCAATGGAAACCGCGTTAACTAGTAAGCTTAAGCAAAAATTCAATTAGGTGGCGATTGCGATTAATTTTTCTTTATTCACATACGAGTATAACGCACTCAGTTCGATCTATCGGGACACAAAAGCGACACGCAAAAAAGTGATGTGTGTGGTGCTACTCGTGATGGTGCATAACGAGACAATGGTGCAACGTATGCCATTTTTAGGGTTTCAGATCGTCAGTGTTCTCACGTACCCACGCGACCCCGCTTATATCGACACACTTTGTAAACAAATGAAGCGTGTGTTTTGCTCTACGGCCTTTGTTAGCTAAATTGCTTGCCGCTGAGCAGCAAGGTGCGTAATTGTTATTTTGCATCTATGCCTATCAAATATATATATCTATCAAACTCTCCTTCAGTACCTGAGAGAGAGTTTGATCGAGCGTTTAAACTTGACCCTTGAGGCCGTCTCTAAATGGGGCGATGCCAATCTGGTCAGGTTTAACGAGGGAAAGACGTATATTAAAACTATAATACAAACACTTTATTACACTAATTTAACATTTTTGGATACAAAAAGCAATTTTAATAACTATGAGTAAACTTTTTTATTACTTTTGTATAACTTTTAAGTTACCTGGAAGATTGTGGATTGTGGAAAACTGTGGGAATAATCTGGTGTGTGTTATTTAATTTACGATTTTTTTTAGTTTGTTTTTATATAACGTTTATATAAGTGTTTGTTACCAATAACCAGTACGAGAATAACCAGTATAATCTTAAAACATGTAAAGTCCAGTGGGATTTAAAATCAACTCTGTTGTTAAAAGAAATTAGTTTTTTTATTTAAATGAGCCAGTCTGTCATCGCATAAAACTTACAACTAACTTCACTGAAGTTGATGATTTATGCGATCGTGTAACAATAACAAAGATGGGGTGCTCAAGAGCAATGAAAAGAATTCCCCGTCAGACCAAGTTTACCGAATAACAAAAACTCTTGATCGAGTTTTGTTCTCGTATGAAGGAAAGGAAATGTTTCTTGAATTTGATAACGCTTCGTAATACAATAAATGTGTTTTTGCGTGTAGGTACACTTGAAATAAATTATATTATTCCTGTAACGATACTGAATCAGATGGAGTGACGAATTACGTAAGGTGGGGTAAAGTCTAATTGTTGGAATCGAGGATCACGCTATGTTCCACTGATCTGGACCGCTTGTCCTTTGATGATTTTGTAGATAGCTCTGAACTTTACTAATGCAAATAACAAAGTTCAGACGAAACTACTAATAAGAGACTTACAAAAAATAAAGAAACAAATCCGAGACATAAATCTGCTTTGATCACCGATAATATGCAATACTACAATGGATTCATCCATTACACATGCAGAGGGTTTGTTTTGACTAGTCAAGAATCTCTTATTTCCTCGAGGTTTTTTGTCGAATGATCCTAATCCCGGTTGAGGCGTGACGGTCGATGTGTGGTCTTCACTCCACGAGTAGCTTGTGTAGAGGTTCGTGGGTGTTGGACTGGAAAGACTTGGGAACGTTAGATAGCTTATGTTCTTGTATAATATAACTAAGTAACGGTCCCAAATGTTTCCCGTATATGATGTAATTTCTGTGAAATTAAGCATTAAGGCGTTAGTACGCGCTGCGCTGCTCCGTTGCCGACGGAGCGACGCTACTGTCTATTGCGGCTTTGCGTGATAGCCGACGTTACGATGGTGGATGCGGTCGTGCAAGGAATGAGTTACGCTTGTTTTGTCTTCCGCTACCGGATGGAGGTAGGCGACCAAGCCGAAGAAATGGTCCATCACGTATCCAGACGTGGGACGTGTTTGGCAGGCACCCACTTACTGGTGGATCCCTGAGGTGGCATCCCGGCGTAACATGGGTGTTCTGGTGCACCAGCGATGGGGTATTGTCGCTAATAACAGTTCAGTGATGAGCCGACCGCGGGTAGAATCGCGGAATACATTAACGTGTGTTCCTGCTTTCCTGCCAACATCAGTAAATGCGGAAGCCAGTGGAGGTCTTAGACGGTACTTATGGTGTCCAATACAATCGGTCCGCCCCAACTAGGCGGCGGCTGTGCGCAAACGTATCTTCGTCACATAAAAGTCTCGACCAACATCTTAAGAGACTTTCGCTTGACGGTTGCATCAAGGGTCAGATGTAGAAGGCGGTCGTCCTTGACACAGCGCGCATCGTCAGGAGGTTTCTTTCTCTGCAGGCCTAACCACAGGTAGCTTGGACCCTGCCCCGCTGCTGGCGGAACCATAGTTTTTAAATTAATGTTTAAATTTTTTATACCTGTTGTAAATACTTAGAAATTAAGAAAAATGAATGAATTAATGAATAAAAATATAATCAACTAGTCAAGGTAGCTGTTTTTTTTCTTAATCCACAAGGCTACTTACAGCAGATAATAAATTATATGATCTATCACCTGTGAAGTGATTGGAATGGACACAAAAAGATAAGGTTTTTTCCAAGTGACTGGGCACACAATTCATACGCTCTAATCATCTATCAATCATATCTTTGGCTTGCGTTCTATGTGATGAACTTTCAAGCAAAGTTCTCGATATATTTCTAAGATGATTGCCTTTGAATGAAAGACGCGAGATGATCGAGCGTTGTTTATCCAATGTTAAAGGATCGCGATAAAACTTCAATTTACGAAATACATAAATATTTCGGTTTGAAACCTCGCACTTGGTCTGTGCACGTGACCACGCTTGTTGTCCATCAAATCAATACAGAAACACGTTGATTTCAGAACTGTTTAAAGCCAAGTCAATTCTAGTTTAGTATTGCGATGAAATTAATGTTTCAAGTAAAAGGCTTTTTCTTTTCTATTCTTAACTTTTGACATTCACGTAGGGCAATTTCGTTCATTGATAGCACGTGACATCGTGACACTTAAAACACGTGATGCTGCAGCCTGATAATTGAATTTAAATAAAACAAAATCTAACTTAAATTTAAAATTAAACTCAGACTATCAACTAAACACACCGTTCCAATAATAATAATAATATTGGTGGACAATTCACACACAACACCATCTGACCCCAAACTAAGCAAAGCTTGTGTGATGGCAGCCAGATAGCTGATATAATACTTATATAGTTTTAAATACATACTTATTATACATAAAAACACCCAGACACAGTGCAAACATTTGAATTCATCACACAAATATTTGCACTGGGTGGGGATCAAACCCACGACCCTCGGCTTCGCAGGCAAAGCTACTACCAACTAAGCCACTAGGCCAGTCAATGATACATCAATTACATAGTTTTTGTGTAGTTGATATTACAGTTACGGCCTGTCTAGTTGGGAAAATAGCAACTGGCGATCCGGAGGTTCGAATCCCACGCACGCCACTGTCTTTTCGAGAAAAACAGTGAAAATATCGTTCGGATGACAGATAGACCGCCATGTTCCAATATAATCTTTGGAGATCATGCGCCAACAACTCGAACTGGGCTAACGTGGTAAATTATGGCCTTGACTCTCCTTGTGAGAGAAGGTGTCCCAAAAAGTGGTTACATTTAGTAGGCTGCTTATGTACATACGTATATGTACTGTAGAAGATTTGTGTAATAAACACTTGTTCTTTTTATGCTGCGAAAAAAAAAAAAACATAAGTTATTATTTTACGTATTCCAGCGTTTTCCAGAATTTTACCTACGGTGAAATAGTTTATGATAGTTTCATATAAACTTACAGGCTCTTAAGACTATTGAGGACGACGGTTTGGTATTTGGCGGTCACTTTACTTAACAAAATAGGAATCGATGTACTATGAAAAACTTACAGAACGCGAGTGAAGCCGCAGGCATAGGCTAGTGTATTATAAATCAGCCCTTTGAGAAATACGATACTACACATCATCAAAAATATGTTTAGGTAAAAGTATATTTTATCTGCGTAGGCACGTGGTTACATGTGCCGCATAAATTGGTATTTTCTAATTCAGTAGATGCACGAAAAATTCGTTGTGACATCTTGAGTCGATATACATGCTTGAAGTGTTCATATTATATCGAGATGACGTGTTTATTTGGATCGAGTAAATTCAATTTGAATTCGTCCGGTGAAAATACCGGTCATGAAATAATTTAAAGATTGAAAGAGTGTAGTTTTCAAGTATAGTAGGAGAACCTGATATACATCGAGCTTCACCGAGAAACTTATTGTATGAAAAATATTTTATATGTAATTTAATATGTCAGCAAATGGGTTGTCTAAAATAATTCAGTCGAGAATACGATTAATTAAATATATTTTTTAATGTTTCACTTGAATTCATTGAACTTTTAGAAAAACTGTATTACTGAACTTATTATTTTGGCTTTACTCAATGCTCATAAAATAGATACTTTTAATCCAATAAACAGCTCGGTGAAAGTCGTTGTATAGTGGGATATTAAACTAGTTTGTTTTTGTTATTTTGTTGTCCTTTTTACATTGTAGTAGTTATGACTCTATTACTATTGCGGCTAGTTATATTTTACCCCTAAGCGGTAAAGTGCAAATATTACTGAGTCCCGGTTTGAAGGGCACTGTTTGCCGAGAAAATACGTGGCAATAAGTCAGCTCATCTTAAATATCTGGGTGACAGTGATCATAGTTAAGAAGTGGTCCCATATCCATTTTATCGAAATGTGTGTAGTGGTTTTTGAAATAACAACATCATCATCATCATCAGCCTGTATTCGTCCACTGCTGGACATAGGCCTCCCCTATGATACGCCACTCAGCCCGGTCCTCGGTCTTACTTCTCCAACCGCCACCAGCTGCCTTTCGAATATCGTCACTCCATCTAGTCTCAGGACGTCCTACACTACGTTTGCCGATTCGCGGTCTCCACTCCAGAACTCGTCTGCCCCAGCGGCTATCGGGTCTGCGACAGATGTGACCGGCCCACTGCCACTTCAGTTTGCTAATACGCTGAGCTATGTCGGTGACTCTAGTTCTCTGACGCATTACTTCGTTCCGGATGCAATCCCTCAGAGAAACCCCAAGCATAGCCATTTCCATAGCTCGCTGAGCGACTTTGAGCTTACGGACCATTTTCACTGTCAGTGTCCACGTTTCAGCACCGTAGGTCATAACGGGTAAGACGCACTGGTTATACATTTTTGTCTTGAGACTTTGTGGTATGGGTGACGAGAAGACTCGGCAAAGTTTTCCAAATGCTGCCCAGCCCAACTGGATTCTTCTCATAGCCTCACTCTCAAAGTTACTTCTACCTAGTTCGAGCATCTGCCCTAGGTAAACGTATTTCTGTACAATTTCAAGAGTGATTCCATTTACGGCAATCGGCCTCGGAGCAACGAATTCGTTGCACATGACTTTGGTTTTATCCAAATTCATCCGGAGGCCGATGCGTTGAGAAGCGTCAGCCAGGCTGTCCAACATACACAGCGACTCTGCCATTATGACGATATCGTCCGCAAATCGTAGGTGAGAGATGTACTCGCCATTGATGTTTAAGCCATGTCCAACCCAATCCAGAGTCTTAAACATATCCTCTAGTGCGTTTGAGAACAATTTCGGGGAAATTACGTCCCCTTGTCTCACGCCTCGCTGCAGAGGAATATGCTTCGACTGCTGGTCTTGAATTTGGACCGTCATCGTAGCGGCGTCGTACAAACATCTCATCACCTCGATGTATCGCCAATCGACTTGGCATCGCTGTAGGACTCAGAACAGCCCAGGTTTCGACCGAGTCAAACGCCTTTTCATAGTCCACAAACGCTAAGCAAAGAGGCCGATTGTACTCTTTTGTCTTCTGTACAATCTGCGTACCGTGTGAATGTGGTCTATGGTGCTGTACCCACTTCGAAACCCGGCCTGTTCAGGAGGTTGGAACTCGTCGAGTCTTCGGGCGAGACGGTTTGTGATAACTCTTGAGAACAACTTATAGACGTGGCTCAGAAGCTATATTGGCCTATAGTTCTTTAAAAGGGTCTTATCTCCCTTTTTAAAGAAAAGGATGACTACACTTCTGTGCCACGCCTGTGGAGTCCTCCCGGTGAAGAGGACGGCATTAAAAAGTTCTTGGAGCTCTTTTAGAAGTGGGGCTCCACCAGCCTTTAAGAGCTCTGTTGTAATCCCGTCCTCGCCCGCGGCTTTTCCATTTTTAAGTTGCCCAAGAGACATCACATTGATGGAAATAACAACAAAAAACTAGAATTTGCTTTGATTGATTGGGACGACTTATTGATAGTTTCTTATGAAATTTTGTCAAATGTCTGATTTTAATTATAAATTATTTTTGTATTTTCGCAGGAAATACATTATTGAGGTACAATATATGGTGACGGGATGAACAAGAGAAGCGCTTGATGGTAAGCAACATGTGTACTCATAACAGCTCAGTGACTTGACCATGCAGACTCCGTAACATTTCCAAACACTATATTGTACCGAAATGTTAAGGAAAGTTAAGTTTATTCGAAAATTTCCACATTTTAGAAGATAGAATGTTGAAACTAATTTTTTGACCTTGAATGTAATTTTACTAATTTTATGGCTTTTCATTAGACATAAATAAACATAACATTCAAGGTTTTTGAAAAATTTACCCCAAAATCAGATGCGGCGAAAATAAACTACCGAAAATAAAAATTGCAAGGCCGAGAACTATTTTCTTATCTGTGCCGAGGGTGACAACCGTAAGTCGCAGTAAGTATCGTATAAAACTCAGATTACATACCTCGTATAAAATAAATACATATGGTATGAGTATTTAACTCAGCCAAATTGTGTATTTAATCAAAAGTAAATAAATTTTAATTTCTAAATAACTACGGCTTGTGTCATTTTTATCACATAGATTTTCGCAATTCCTATAGGATTTGCGAAAATACCTAAACCGCACTGTCAGTAACTAACGGTAACCAGTGAGTGAGAAAACATTTGAAGCTCTACCGATCACGATTTTATTTATTGGACCTGTGCCAAAATAATTGGGAGCATTGCATCTGGATTTTGAATTTTATATGAGTTTGGTTTTGGTCCGTTCTAAGTTGAAAATTAATTTTGCTTTGCCGTGGAATATTTCGTAATTTATTCAGAAAGCTGGCTGATTCATTGCGCGGGTGCACCTAACTGTCACTTTACTTCGGGGTTTACTCTTCTAATATTATATTTATGCTTCAAACGGCCATATTTCAGAAGAGATAAAACATTGTTATGTAGGCACTTAGACGGGGATCCAGTTTCGTGTAGTCACAGACCCGTTGAAAGTAGTCACTTACAGTAGATTTACAAATAAATGCATGGAGTCTTTACGTGTTTGATCTTGGACTTAGGTACATGCTATTTGGCCCCTCAAACGTAAGAATATCAATATTTTAATATTGTATAAGTTACATAGATAGCTCCCATAGATCTAGCCTTGCCGTGTTTGGAGTTAATTAGTATCGTGTGAGAAATATCCATCATTTTTGAAGAGAAAAATTCTTTTGGCGCGCCTAGATAGATTTTTCTTGGGCTGTAAATTGAATTCTAGCGTCAGGCTCGGGTATGGTAAGAAAATTTCGGGTGAACTCGGGCTGCTAGAGCGAGAAAGCTAAATATAGTGCACAAGCGCGTCAGAGTGAGAAAGATAATATAGTCAACTGGTCTATGCTGTTGTGTCCCTGTGTTTAGTATTCTTATTAATTTATGTTTTTTTATCGCAACTTTAACTTTTAGGTTCTTACTCCATTAATTTAAACTGTCACGCAATTTTGATTTGCATTTCACATCCATTGCAAAAAAGTTTTGTTGTAATAAATAATTATATTAGGTACTGTTTTATCACAGCACTTACACTACGTAAACACACAAAATGTTACCTATTTTAATCACTGTACTTACACATACACTATAACACAACATATTTAGGCATTGTTAGCGAAATACCGATAAAATAAATAAATAGCAAATACATACTAAAAAATTTGCGAGTCAAACGCTATTTCCGACCCGCATAAAAATTTGTTTTAATTTATTTTTGGCCATGGATACTAGTCATTCCGCCGCATGTTATTCTCGTGTTGCTGTGCTTACTAGGTATCTAGGTAGGTATATTAAATTTCAATTTATAAATCGTTTTTGTTTTTAATTATTACAATTATGTAGTAGTCTTTTAAATAGTTAAGTTTTTTTTATAATTTAGAGTGACGAGACGAACTGGACATGTGCCTGATGGTAAGCAAAAAGTCAGCCACATAACAACACAGTGACACGCAGCTATTGGAATATAAAGAGTCTAAATCATTACCTAGCACTGCACTGCGCTGCGCTCGTCACCCAGAGATCTAAGATATTATATCTCTAAGCCCTATAATTTATCTGGTAACATTGTCCTTCAAACCGGAACACATTAATGTTTGCACATTACTGCTTGGCGGTAGAGTAACTAGCAAAGGTGTGGTACTTCCCCAGGTGGACTGCTAAGAGTCCTACCACTAAGTATTTCTTATTTTAGTTTTCACTTCTGCTGTGCGGTCTTAAGCTCACACATTTTTTTTATATACAAGCTGACCCGGCGAACTTCGTTCACTATAAAATAACGATTATTTACAAAGGTATGAGCAGCTCTATTACATAAAAGTAATTAAGTTCATATTAGAATTAGGATCCCTGAAATAGATGAGTAGTAGTGCTATGGACCCTTTCTAACGGTTCGACTTAACCGGCCCGAAAAATTCGCCGTCTCGGGTTACTCAAAAATTACAATGGATCGTGAACTTTTATAAACAGCATTTTGCAGCTAAAAGTTTTTTATGAGATAATGAGCACAATCACGAAGCCTATGTGGATAGGCTTGTTTTTCTTATTGGGATTTCACTGAGAAAACTTAACTTTGCACGTACTTATAGTTGATTACGTTGGCTCAGCAAATCACCTTATTATTCACGTTTGTATTACTTTAAATAAGCCTTAGAATTCACACAAGTGTGTTCGAAGAGGCACTTACCTACGAGTAAAACATTTCGTATTACAATCTAATGTTGCGTAAGTAAATAAATCTTCAGAAGTTTTGTTTGGTTACGTTTCACAGAACACCTTTATTGAATGCGAAGACAATTTTATTCTGTTTATGATTTTATATTCACGTACGTGAAACGACATGTACCTACTATTGAAGGCGAACAAAATTATTTGGGAACCCTCGCCACCACTCGTAGTTAAAATCATCTAGACCATGATAAGTTAGAAGTAAATAAAAACACGTAAGGGATGTTGCAGTTCATCATTCACACGCAACGCGCTCTCGCCATGATGCAGCATAAAATTAAAAAAAAACAAAAATAAGTTAACAGACAGCCATTATTTTTAAATATTAGGTAAAATACATCTATACTTCGTTCCAAATAGAACGTGAATAAAATGTAAACAAATAAATGTCACTCTTAATATCACAGACCAGCATTTCTCAACCTTTGTTTTAGAAGATAGTGCGTTGTAAGCTTCTCTACTTGCCCTTTTAGATTTTCGTCACATAACAAGGTTAAATATATTCCAATAAGTCCTTTTCCAACCTTTTGTCTTATTTCTATTATTTTATAATTATACGTTTATTAAATATGTGGTACGCATAAGTTTAAAACATTAATACAAAAATAACTTGGGTGGTTGGTTCGTGAAACACAACAGTAACATATAAACAGTTGTTATTAAAATTAATTATTAAGTACTTACATCTTTTTTTTTTGTGTAGCACTTTATTTTATTTATTCTGTATGTTAAATGACTGACTTTTTAGTAAACTTAAATTTAATGAGCTATATTGTATCTATATATCCACATTCAGATCCGTATCCGTGGATGTACTTTTTTAACAATCCAACACATCACTAGTGTACTTCTTACTACCTGTGTAGCTCCCATTGCTATTATTTTGTCTTAATAAAAAGTGGTGTACCTATATAAGTGGTAACCTATATACTATTCCTTGCTATAATTATAGATCTTCGTTTCATATTTGAACTAAAACAAGCAATCCAGTCTGAGTATATAGCTGACGTGGCCCTTATACTTGATTCCGTAACAAACAAATAAGGCAAGTAAAATGACAAAATAAAACAAATGGTGGCAAAATATATTGGAGGTACTATTACACTATTCCTATCCATGCTGAAAAGTTAGCCTTAGAAGATTCAAATAGTTTTAATATTAAGTGCCCCATTGGATATTTTTTTAATAAGAGTGGTACGTGTAATTCATTCAAAAATACAATTAATTTCTACTGCGTTAGATGCTGTTACAATTAATTTTAAAACGTATCGAATACTGGGTAGTGTTTTGATCTATCCTAATAAAATAATCAATATACTTGGACTTGGATTTATAATGATTATTAAATGAAGCAGTCTGACTTGGCTGGTTTTAATATCATAATATTGAACTTGTCTTTCACTTCACATTTATGTTTTGATGGGATTGGCAGTTTATGATAAAAGTAATACAAATCCAAGTATCAACATACTTGGATTTGTATTGATCAAATAATAATTTATTAACTTATCTTGAAAGTCATAAATACATTATTGTAGAACGTGGTAGATACGATTTTAAACATTGGCAATTTGATCTGTGTTTCTCAAACTGCCAATCCCATCAAAATATACATGTGAACTGAAAAACAAGTTCAATATTATGATATTAAAACCAGCCAAGGCAGACTGCTTCATTTATAATCATCATCTTTATAAATAAAAACGTTATGTTGGTTTGTGTACGCTTCAAAAACTCAAAAAGTTCTGCACCGATAGAGCTGAAATTTTAAAATGATATATAATCCGCTTCAAGGATTGTTTTTATCGAATTTTTGCATTACTATGTGCCACAGCGAAGCGTGGCAGGGTACAGCTAGTACATTATAAAAGAACATATTTTAGTTGTTTAAAAATAGTCTATGGATTTTAGAACTGACCATTAAAAACCATTTAGATCTCTATTTTTAGTCGTGAAGTCAATACTGAACTTTGATCTCACTTCACTTAAGTTATACGCATGGTTCTGATGGGGTACCATTACTTTTTGCACATAAATTATGAGACGTTTATCTAATGAACCACCTAATAGTGTGTATTTAGTCGCAAAAAATCTACTAATACTTATTGTAAGTGCAAAAGTTTGGATGTACGTTGCACAATCAAGTTCGAACAGCAAAACGATGATCTGAAAATTACTGAAAAGGGAACTAAGCGGGTAAATTTGCGGGACGCTGCTCACATGACCAACCCACTAAAAGTTCCTTGCTAGGGTTATAATTCTTCCGCACTATAGCAGAGTAAGTGGCTAGTAATATATTTGAATATTCAGAACACGATCTAAATTCCATATTAGCGAACATGGCATATAAGTAATTCTAATAATAGGCCACACAATGTTTAAACATAATTAAACTGAAAATGGTCAATAGTCATTCAATAAATCCGGAAGATACCAAGAGACGTGTATAATTACCCCGATCCCGAGTAAAAAAAGAATATTAAGCGCCGTGTGCGCCGCTAAGCCACCCATAAAAGTTCGAAAAGAGCCAGTAAATATTCGCCGAAAGGTTTCTTTACAGCAATGAACGCTACTTTTCCTTTATGGATGGGGGTTCGAGGGTGTAACATTAATCTGAGTGCCATTAGGAATAATACACAAAGCAAACCTTACAGACTTTCGTTTTCAAATGATTCTATTTTTGGCAAAGAGAGCTCATTGGATACAGGAAGGTAAAGTATTCAGGATCCTATTTGATGGACGGTGCTAAATGCAGTAACGAATGAAACTTCAGTAAACACATTTTATTTGGTTACTCCAAAAGTATAATACCGTATCGATAGCCATTTGACAATAATATTATTTAAATGTTTAATATATCCTTTTCTCTATTACACTTCAAACCGGACATCAGTGAAAAGCAGCCCACTAAATGTGGGCACGGCTGAGATTCAGGGCCTTCTCTCGCAAGGAGAGCGTCAAGGCCATAACCACGCTGGATGGCACATGACCTCGGAATATTCTAGGAACATGTCGGTTTCCTCACGATGTTTTCCTTCACCGCTATTAAGGTAGCTGCATTTCGTAGATGACTTCGAAAAACACACGGGGTGCGTGGGATTTGAGTTAGCACACATTGATTAGCCTGCTTGCTTCTCTAATTTTTTTTCTAAGTTCAGTTGTATAACTTAATATTAATAATAATAATTGGTTTTAACCGTGAAGGAAATCATCGTGAGGAAACTTGTTCCAAGCTGATATTTTTTTAGGACATGTGAGAGCCGCCGACCCTCCTTTGGAAAATGTGGTAGATTATATACATATGATCGCCCCCTTGTGCGAAGGAACTCCCAGAGATCAGCTGCATAACAAACAAACTAAATAACCAACGCTGGGTAATACTTCTATCTACTACTACTGCAAATCAGTTTCATCACTGGTGTACGTTAGTTTCATAGTTCTAAAACCAAATGAATAGTTAGATTTTCGTACTTTAAGTTAAGCAAACCCAGATAATAATTAAAATTGAGTTCTACTATTATTCTAGCGGAATATCTGATTCAATTATCTATCTGCAAGTTTGAAATTTGTTTCAGCATTAGGGAGATAACGACTTATAAACTTTCAGGCAAGCTCCAATACGGGCGTACCTAACTTAATAGTACAATACCGTCTACGTTAACTTCCAGGAATTTTGGCATCCAGATAAGGATCCGAGAGGAACTGAAAACGAAAATTATAGCTTGTTTATGATATTACGCTACTAAACTTCCATACATTAGTATTGTTATCCACACTCACGTTAATCTTATAACAGAGACTTTTATAAATATATTCTAGAAAAAAATTCCTCATAAATCTTTACTGTAACGTGCACCGTAACATACAAATATTTCCTCAGCCACAAAGTGCTATACAACTCTAATAGATTACTCGAGGTTGTTATTTCGGCAAAATTGTTACAAATTTTGGAAACAAACTGAACAGATAGATCATTTATTAATGACAAAGTTATCTTATAAGACTAATATTTTGTAGTAAATCTTGCTAACCTGTGGGTTGTGGGTTCGATGCCCATTCAGTGAAAATGATTGTGTGAATGAAACAAAGATTTGTTCTGTGTCTGGGTGTTTCTATGTAAATAAGTACGTATTTACAACTATAATACTATATTGTAGAGTGTGATATTTATCTCCTTATTGGCTCCCATAGTACAAGGTTAGCTTATTTTAGGGCTAGATGGTGTCGTGTGAGACTTTTCCACCAATATTTATAATTTTCGGCAGTGTATAACAATGTACACCATGCTACTCGTATAAATATCATAGCATAAGCACCCCGCTTTACCTATGTTACCACTTCTGGGATTCAGCGTGTCATTTCACAAAGTGAATCCAAGCCATAATCCACCATGGCAACTAAGTGTGGGTTGGCAAGAGACACGTATCCTCAGAAAATATAATTTTTGGAACAGGCCGGTTTTCTCACGAACTTTTCCTTCTCCGATAAAACCAGTACTGCTGACAATGTATATGTACTCACGAACGCATGGTTGTGATATCGAAAGTTCTGGCCGCAAGGTTTGCCCAAATTATACAAAATAATGTTTTCCTGCACGCTGTAACGGACCATTGAATGTTAAAATTTTATATCGCGTAAATTTTGAAATGTAAAATTATTTTTGTAAGGGTAAAAATAAGCTACATAATTTAGAATTAAAACTGACGTGGTAATTACACATTTTTAATTAACTCACGGGTAATTCACGTGTGGTCAGTCTGAATTTCAGCTGCATCCGGCGGCCTTTTTCACGCGCGTGACCGCTGCTGGTATGGCAAAAAGGCCGCTGGATGCGGCTGTAACTTGATCTATAGATATTGATCTTGATCTATAGATGAATAGATTGATCGTATCACACTTAAGTTACTTTTGAATAAATTAAAAATAACGCAGATATTTTCCTGATCCGGTTTGAAATGAGAAATCGATCCATAAAGTTATGCAATATGTAAAGTAATGGAGTTCTCTTCGTGTACAACATTCGTACTGATTCTGCACTAGTCTCATCCATCTCTCTTTCATTATCGAAACAATGCAATATTATTAATAACACAGTTTTTGCTCGACCGTTCTCAGTGCCAGATGTCAAACCGGATCAGAGACGGAATTAATAACCGACAATAGGCGTGTTTTCAAAATATTTGTTACCAAAATCCGCGTATTGAAATGTATAATGTAAAACACATTACCTACAAAATTAGGTAAACAGAACATGTAGGAAGAAAATTTACAAACTCAACAAAACACATTTTGCCAGGTATAGTCAAAGTTAACCGATAAATTGCGAGAGTTAAGAAAAGGAAATTATATGGTTACATTTATTTTACCTTGGTTTACATTAATTGCAGTGAAAATTAGTTTTACTCCAAGAAGTTGTTACCATTAAGTATAGTAAGTAAGTAAAGTTGTTATTATCTGGTAATATGTGTTGGAATTTAATGCCTACTTATTATAATGATTGATATTTTTTGTTCGCACCAGCGCCATCGTTTTGAATTATGATTGTTTGTTTGTTATTATGTTGGTCAGGTTTTTTCCCTATTCGTTATAATTATGGTTTGACATTTATTATAAATATTTCATGTCATTTTGACAGATGGTACATATACATTTATTCTATAAAGTATGATCCAAATATGGACACATTCAAAGACTGAATTTCTATTCACGTATAGTTGTAGAAAAGACACGTTTTTCTTTTGTTAGTTCCCTAGAGCCAGTTGCCAGCGACAATTTATTTTGTACGAGTTCACACACCGAGACAGTAAGCTAGCCGAGAAAGAGGAATAAAATGGCTGAGTTTTCAACCGAGTATTTTGCGTAGGGTAAAATGTGTGCAAAATAAAGGGCAGGGGTTTCCGGCTGATAGGTTGATGTAAACGCAGTGTAAGGGATAGGGAAGAGGCACATAATCAAATCAGCTGCCTTCAAGCAGCGAGTCTAGTCACGTCCGGCGGTGACAGCTACTGACGACGTAAATTATTACGATGACACTTTAATACAATTACGGAATTATCTGATGTATCCGCTCTTTGTAGTCCGTGTCTAGCTTACTGTGCGGCATCGGGCACTAACAAATTACAGGGTTAGTTTGCACAATGGCTCCTAATCCGTTTCATCTTATAGCTCCTCTAAATGTTGGGTGGGCCTGCTGTCTTACAAGTAGAATCGCCCAGCTTTACATAATATTGTAAACGGAACTTCCCACACAAGCTCTTCTGACGTGAATTTTAAATACGTTTCAGAGACAAATTGATTTTCAACTCGGCGACGTTCAGATAAGTATACGTAAGATAATATATGGATGGGTTAAGCAATAGGGTTGTATTCGCATCGCTAAATGTGAAAAGCGATTATAATCCACGATATTATAAGGTTGTCTGCACCCCGGAAAAGTTCCCTTTTCACGGTTTCCTTGGCTGGACCGTTTCAACCTCTTTAAATTCTCGTGAACCGCACAGTCCTTTTATTTCATCATATTTTATATTTACTTTGTCAACAAAAGGATAAAAACACAGAGAATTGAGTCGTTGGGTTAAAAGGAAGGAATGATAATTATGAATAATGTTTTTCCTTGAAAATGGGAGCTAGAGAAAAGCAATAACTACACTTAGTTTGATTTAACTATTTGTACAAATCTATAATTGTGATTTACTATTAGGGAAGTATTGATATGTAAAGTTTTTCTTATGATGTTTTTAAATTGCTAGGTAGAATGTTTTTTATTGAAGTCTCAAATGTAATATATTTTTACGTTTTTACGCTTTGCGGATTTTATCGTTATTTTTATCCAACTTCAGAAACGAAGTCAATGTTATGTTTTGGGTGTATTTTTTACCTCAGAATTGGTTTTTATTACCCAAGGTTATCTTCAAAATTACTACAAATGTTTATTAAATTGTAATGATATACATTTTGAAGAAGAAAGTTAATACAGTCCACAAGTAAATACAGTGTAAAATAGCCAGTACAATAACTACGGTAACTTTCCCTGTATTTCCCAGAAAGTAACTGTCTCTTGAGGAATGGTCTACGTGGGTGATGGCACGCAGCTAGCAGATAATAAATAAAGTAATAAATGATGTTTTCTGGGAAAAATGAAAAAATAATTGTTAGAGAAAGATAAATAAAATGTACTTGTATTATAGGTAGTTGACACGTGTTTAGTTTGATGTGGGTCTCTTTTTATTTGGAAAAAACTGTGAGGTCGAAGATAGCGGTGATTCCAGTCGCTGTCGTCTTGAACGAGAAGTCTTGACCTGGCTTAGTTTGACCTGACCTAGGTGGCTTGTCTATGTGATATATATGACAATAATGACGACGTACCAGTAGTTTCACCAGTACTAAAGTTTGCTTAAAAATATGGTAGAAGTAACTTTACTTTTGATACTAGCTGAGTGGGTTAAACCACAGCTTACCTTAATTATAAGTAGGAATTTTTCTCCGTAAGGCAGTAACATTTTATTGTCAAATTTATATTGTGGGTATGTAACTATGTAAATCAAAAGACTAAAAAGCCTAGTTTAAAAAAATGAAAGTTTCATACTCACTTTCACGACCTTTTTTAACCTCTTATAATCCTATTTTTGCATTAAAAAGTACGCTAAGTCCTTTCTCTGGTTGTAAATTATATATGTACCAAATTCAACTTAAACTAATCCAGTAGTTTAGAACGAAAGCGTAACCGACACACAGACATACAGAGTTATTTTCGCATTTAGAACATTAATATACATCCCGTGTTTGGAAGTATGAATATATGTATGTGTCTGGGTGTTTCTATTTATAATAAGTATGTATTTAAAACTATATATGTATTATTTCAGCTATCTGGCCGCCTTAGTACAAGCTTTGCTTAGTTTGGGGTTGGATGTTGTTGTGTGAATTGTCCTCCGTGTGAATTGTCCACGAATATTTATTTATTTATTGTAAGTATTGTAACTATGTATACATTATTAAATTATTATCTTTGTACATTTATTCATGCACATTTTTTTATTCATTGTGTTACAGTTTATTGAGTCCCATCATTACATTTTTGTAATTCCTGTGACTAGTTTTCGCGCACCTACAAGTTATTTGGAAGAGATTGATTTAGCGATTAGTGAATAGATCATCACATCGTTCAAGCAAAAAAAACATTCTCTCAAGATGAGAAAACTCTACGTTTTTAATTAAAAACCACGCGACTCAAGTCGTAACGTAACATCTAGAGTCATAAATATCCAAAGCCATGTTTACTTCGAGAAGGGTTTATTACCGTAGATTATTTGTTTAAGTGTAGCAGCGTGACTGTTTTGGAAAGCGAGGGAAAACCGCAATATTCTTACATGAAGATCGATGCGTCGCTTTCACGAGTGGCTTGCAGACAAATACAGAGACGTCTTATGTACAGTCTTATGTTACAGTATGAATTTTGATGTCAATTTTCTGACTTTGTAGAATTGTTTCATCATTTCTAACAACGTACATGTTAACGCATACGTAACGTTTTTGCAGAGGAAAAGTTGGAACGAATCCTAATTTACCTACATCAAACATTTTGTTAGGGATTGTAATATTCATCGCCAGACATACGACGCGTTTACCCTTTTGAGGTATAAAAGACGAAACCATAATCATGTTTTATAAATATTTTACTCAATTAACATTTGTAACCGAATCTAAGCCTGTTTTTTGCTCTTGAGGTATATGACCGAAGAACTGAAATAATGACCATTTATTTTACGAGTATGTTCAAACGTAGGAGCTTAGGTATGTTATAAATTTGTATACATTTAGGTATTGTCGTTTATGGAATCAAATAAAAATTTAAAGCATTAGTAAACACTCACTTTAATTTTCGTAGATAATTCTAATCATACGTTTTCTTGTATTGTATCAAGTATCTCGTGTCTTCAACACTGGCCTTTTTGTACAACTTCATAATTTCCATTTCATTTCTGGAATACTGGGGTACACTTTGTATTTTATCTAACTTCATCAGCTTGAGTACTTCGGCGAGGTAAGTTTTTATGGTAATCACTATGCTCGGTTTCCTTGTTATGTCATCCGTTTTATCAATCGTAGGCCACTTTCTGATGAGCCTGAGAGCTCGTTGATGCTCTTCACATATTTGGAATCTATTGGGCTCTGTGGCCGAGTGTTTCTTGTCCGTATCATTAGTAGCAGCACCTGTTTCTTTTAGTCGTATGTTTGGAATACTAGTCGTTTTAGATTTTTGTGCTGGAATTTTAGAACATTGAACTGATAAGTGACGTTTCTTTACCAACCCCGTTCCAAACTGAATTGATTTTGATTTAACTAAATCACGCTCTTGGTTCTTTGAGCAAGACGGTTGCGGTAATGGATAGACGGCTGGTGAAAATTCTACCTCAGGGGCAACATCTGTAGCGCAGTGGAAAATATGTTTCCTCAAACTATTTATTATAGTATTCGAAGGATCTTCAACAAGATTTCCTAAGCCCCATAGAATAGTAGACATGATTGACTGAATAAAGTTACGCAATACTTGATTTAAAATAATTTAAACATCTTAAATCTTTACAAAAATTAGCAACAATTAATGGTTTAAATTAAATAAGACATGTTTTGGTTATTTGACACTTGATTTGATTTGACAATGATTGTTTTGCAAGAAATATTAATTTTTCACAGCTGTGTTCCACATAAACAAAGAAGTAAAAATTGAAATTAGGTACTGATCTTTTGAACCTTATAGTTTGTTTACAACGCTCAACTTTGGCTCGTATATCGAGTCCAAGGCTAAATTAGCTGCCAAAAAACTAGGTGTCCTCTCAAAAGTGCGAAGGTACTTCAAGTCTGAACAGTTGCTCACATTGTCATCAAGCACAGATTTGCTCTTGTAAGGAGTACTGTTCGCACCTTTGGGATGGATCGGCTAAGTATAAGCTGGAGGCCCTAGAATCGATAGAGAGACGTGCCAAAAGGCTCATAGGCAACGACACTCTTGTGCGAAAAAGACTACATCATCGCCGAAAAATTGCCAGCCTATTGGTTTTTTATCGGATACACTTTGGAGAGTGTGCCACTGATTTGCATGATCTGATAGCACCTTGCCCTTTTTTCTATCGGAATGCTCGCAGCTCGAAAAAGCAACATCGTTTCATGGTTGATGTTCCAAAGACACGAACGAAGAGATTTGACTCTACTTTTGTGAAAAGAACGTCTAGGCTGTGGAATACGTTGCCTGAGTGGGTTTTCCCCGATGGTTACAATCTTTGTGTCTTCAAATCGAGAGTGAATCGGTTTCTTCTAGGTAAACACGCTCCATCGTAGACCGTCGCTAAACATCAGGTGAGATGGCGGTTAAGTGTAAACCTATAAAAGTAAAAAAAAAAACTACTAATACTTCCGAAAAATTGATATTTGTATTCCATCCGATCCATTGTATAGATCCGATATGAGTATTTATCAATTTGTCTGAAGAATAACTAGACATTATTTGCGCTTCAAAAAATCAATAATGTTGTCTCGTTTTTAGGGTTCCGTAGCCAA
>JADLOZ010000196.1:0-25000 GCA_017562165.1 Ectropis grisescens
TGGTATAGGTACGTGGACTGTATAGGTAATTAAATAAACTATACCTACCGTTAGCAGGAAAACAAGAAAAGGAGTATTGAGATTGAGCATGTTAAAATATTGAGTTGTATAATTACTAATTAATTGTACATCTTACTTTACTAATTTAGAAATTTAAAAGAATTAATATCTGGACTCATATTTCAAACGTTCTTTGTCATCTTTTACAATTCTGTTTTTACTAAACTATCTATAGTTCTATGGCGCCAATTTGTAAATTTTTAATTTTAATCCGGTTTTTGGTTTTTCTACAAATGTTATTTTTAAACGTTTTGGCTTTGAGTTTATTTTTTAATTGTGATTAATATAAATGAATACTCCTTTTCTTGCTAACGGTAGGTATAGTTTGTTTAAAAAAGTATGAGATTTACGTATTTCATAAAAGTAGAAATTTTTATATTGTTTTTACATGACAAGTTCAAAAATTATAAATTTTATGAGGATAAAAATATTGGCATTAAGAAATCACTGCATATGCACAAGGGCAAAAGCAATTGAATATGTATTTTTGTTATTATTCACTTTTTTCTCTTTAATTCTGGGTTTCTAGACTTTTATCTAGGATTTTTAGACTTAACTTTAAAGAAATATATTTCACTAACTCAAAAACATCAACATCTAAATATTACATTTTCAAAAAATTTATAACTTGTTTAATAGAAACGGCGAGGGAAAGACGGAATACCGATAATTATGTATTACGTGTAGTAGGCTGCATGTGACTGCGTAAAATTCAAAGCAACTTCAACGCAATTTTTTGCTCAAATTTATTACGTTTTCAATAATTTAAGTGAAACTTTCATACCACAGAAAGAAACGCGTCGTCACGCTCACACGGCCAAGTAGGCGCCGAGTTATTGCGATTGATTCTCCCTCTACAAAACAGAGTAAAAATAACTGACTACAAATGTAGTGTGAAATTAAAGAATTGAAACAGCACTACACCCGGATCGGCTCGATTGTTTAACCACAAAACTCATTTGGGAACCGTACGAGTAGACTAGGAGTTAGTCGAGACGATATTTGATATCGCTCACGACTCAGGTAAATTTTAGTGTTATTATAGGTAGGTGTAGTAATCTCATTTGTTTTTTTTTTAATGTTATTTTTATTGTTTCTAATTCTTCTGTAGAACTACATAAAATCCATCGTAATTGGAAATTCTATAATGCATATTGTGCCTTTACTGTGTTTGGAAAACATGCACTTACACAGTTAATGTAAAAGCTGAATAAAAAGGATTTCCATAAAACTGATTAAAACTATACTGTTAAACTCTGCATGTTAAATAAAAAACTACGTACGTAGTTTCACTGTTACATTACCTATTTTTCGTTGCTTTGAATTTTACGATATCAAATACGTACGTAGTTTTTTGTTTTATTTTGAATACAAACTTTTGCAGTTACATACAAAAATAGTAAAAGGAATATAAAACAGGAAACCATCACACTTGATCGTGAAGCGGAATTAACGAGCCAGTAAACTTTACATTTCGAAAACCACCTCCCCGATTTCGAAATTTATATGGGATCACCTCTAAAGAGAGAGCTATCAAACCAAAAAAGTACAATATAGTATATTCAAAATTAAACACACGCCGAATCAATTGTGTTCAAATACGTCGTCCTTTTTTGGAGTAGATTCAAAATAGACATCGTTTTAGCCACGCCATTTTATCGACTAAGTAATCAAACAAAAAAATCAACAAAATTCATACATTTTGTGGATCACTAGCTCTCAGACTAATGGTTATGATTGCGAAGAACCCAGAACAAAGTAAGCCATCGCAACGTAATTTTTAACAGTACGCTAGAGTGGTATCTATCACGAATTATCTACGTCACCGCAGAGATTTCACTTTTTTACGATTGTTGTAAATTGATAAAATAATTCGCGATCGTATCCAGTGAGCTAGACACAAAAATGTGTCTTTTGATGCGGCTGGTGAATTCGTTTCACGTTTTGGTACTACAACCTAGTTATGTTAATTGCACTTCACTTTCTCGGTTTTTACAAATGTAGACAGAAAGGCTTTAGCCCTTTATAATATGATGTTAAAAAGAACTTTTTTCAGTTATGATCAGCAGTACAGGTCACCTATTAGGCATGTTACCTTTACTGCCGGTCACCAAAATGCTGATCTGAATCGCCAACAAAGCTATTAGGACTTACAAATCGAATCCACAAAAAAAACAAAAATATATATGTAGAATAGCATATTTACAGCAAGATACAAGCTCTGCCTAGTTTTGGCTAAACGCAAATTGTGAAGTAATTTAAAAAGATCTTAAAAATTTTCAAAATGGTTACACTTGACCGCCATCTCGTTTGATGTGCGGTCTACGATTCAACGTGCTAGAAGAAACCTATTCACTCTCGATTTGAAGGAGACGGTAACCACTGGGGAAAGCCCCACTCAAGTAACGCATTCCAGCCTAGACGTTGTAGTGGTAGGACTCTTCGCAGAGTCTGTCTAGGGAAATACCTTTGCCAGTTATTCTACCGACAAGCAGTAATGCAAACATTACCCCAAACATGACTGTGTTCCGGTTTGAAGGGCAATGTTTCCAGTAAAATTACAGGGCATAGAGATAAAACATTGAATGTCTCTGGGTGACGAGCGCAGTGCAGTGCTAGGAAATAATTTGGACTCGACTTTGATACGTTTCTCGATCGACGATTTCAGAGTGTCCAGCTCGTACTTAGCCGACCTCTGTGTGCTAAAATATTATTAGCGTGTAAAAAAATTATAAGTACATATGAATTCCATCAGCTATCTGGCTGCCGTAGTACAAGTTTTACTTCACTTAGTATTGTGTAAAATATATGAATTTGTCAAATTCTGGAAAATTATACCAACCATTAACAAAATTATTCCAGGGTTTCTCAAAAAGCTTCAGCTACATGATTGAACCGATTGTTCAAGCCATGCCCTTTCCAAATAAGTACACATACCTTTTTTACAAATTCTACGACAGATCGAAGACGACAGTAGGCTTTAGACAGCGTCTACAGCCTACAGACTTTAGACTAAGGCAACAGCCACATGCTTCAAAGTTATCGCAAAAGAATAATAAATACATTATACAAACAATACATCTACTTACAGGAAACGCCCAATCACTTAAAAGCACAGTAATCGAGTCATTAGATCGTGCAATTTGTATAAACTAAGCTAGATACAACGTTACTTGTAACTAAAGATGTCAATTAAGCGATTAGACCAATGAATCTCGCCTGGAATTCGACAGGAGCCAGTAAAGCTGTGGTTAAATTGGCTAGCCGAAACGTAGCCGCCTTCAATTCACCGAAAGTAACAGATATGACTGTTTCATAAGCATCACACTTTTTTATAGAATAGAGCGACATATACGCCTGATGGTAAGCACCTTGCCTGCCACATAACAGCACAGTGACACGCAGCTATTGGAACATGAAGAGTCCAAATCATTATCTAGCACTGCACTGCGCTTATTAGAATATCTTAGGATTCTGTGCTGTTCTGTGCTGTAGGGGTTCATTGGAACCCCTCACCTAACACGCTCGTCACCCAGAGATCTAAGATGTTGTTACATCTCTAATCCCTGCAATGTCGTCTCGTCACTCTTTATTTAAAAAAAAAGCTACTACTCTCCTCAGCCAGAGAATAAATTAATCTTGCTACTACTGGGACCAGGACCTTCTCTCACAAGAAGAGATTCAAGGGCATAACTAATCCAAAACAGTAGGGGTTGGCATATGACACATGTATTCGAAGGATAACATTTTCAGAACATGGTTGCCACGCGATGTTTTACTGTTCCATTAGAGCCTATGGTAGTGAGAAACTGGTACATTTTATTATTATTAAGCGCCTGATATGTCCCAATACTGAGCCTATCTACTTGTATTTATCTAGTGCGTGCATGTAACCTTCAGTGGACGAGTATAGGCTAATTGTATCAAAGATGAAAGCATGTCACAAATGTAATCAAATTAAACAAGTGACTTTTGAACCTTGTAATCCCTCAATTTGCGCTCGCCGTCACGTCAGTTTGGCCGAAACCTAAGGTTGTATCGTCAGGTGTGGCCGCCTGACTCACCGCTCGCTGAATTCCATAGATAAACTCCTTTATTCTCGAATATCGAGCAACGAGATGCCCTTTCCAATGCGAATTTGAATATTGGCTAATGGTCATTGTTTGGCCAGGTTATACGCCAATGAAAGCATTTATTTGCTAACTTGTAGATAATGTAGATTAGTTACCTACCTGTATAATGTGGCGCCCTGGGTCCTCGACCGGTGCTCCGATTCTAATGGTGTGACTAATATATTCATAATAAATAAGTACACGGCTGAAATCTCGTACCTATTAGGTATTATGTATTATGAACGTTTTTTCATATTTATGTTGTTCAGTAATAGTCAAATAATATGATAAATAAGCGATTTCGTTGAGTCTTAAGCCTGTCACAGTATTAACGCAAATTTAATAGCTACATGTTTTAAATTTAATAAAATAATATTTAAATAGTAAGTAGGTACCCAGTGATAGGTACGACAGCCTATTATTCTCAAAGCGATACATTTGATTATAGGAATATGAATATCTCAACCTAATGTAACACCACTGTCCGATTCTTTACCGATAGGCGATTAGTTTGCGGTTCCGTTATAAAATGCTTGCTACCCCCGCGGTTTTACCCGCGTAGTTTCCGTTTCCGATATTTTATCGGGGTAAAAAGTAAGTTATATGCTATTCCAGACAATATTTTAACTGGTTTTAAATTTCAAACCGGTCTGTTTAGCCGTTCCGACTTCATTGAGCAACAAAGAATTAAATTGATGCAGAACTCGCCTGGTGAAGGACAACAACTTTGCTATTCTACCGCTAAGCAGTAATGTGCAAACATCACTGTGTTCCGGTTTGAAGGGCAATATCTGAAGAGAAATTACAGGGCATAGAGATAAATGATGTTATATCTCTGGGCGACAAGTGCTGCACTGCACTTGTCGCTGTGCTAGGTGATGATTCTTATTCGTGTTCCAATAGTTGACAGTACTCTTATAGGCGCCGGCGGCGTGTTGCTTACCATCAGTGCTTTTTTTTTATTAAATTTAGCAACTCCACAGACTCCGGGGTCCGTGACCTTTGTCATTTGTTTTCTTTTTTTTACATGAATCTTGGATTAGAAGAAAAGGAAATAGGGGGGAGTAGGGAACATTTTCATTCTAATTCTAGGCCTATTTTATTTTCTAAGCCGCCTCCTCCCGGCTCAGCGAATCCACCATCAGTGCTAAAACCAACCGGACCGATAACTATTCGATAAGCGCGTTGCTGAACTCTTAGATGATTACACACAACACTAGTACTAAGCCGAAGTACTAAGAGGGCATTGTATACTCATCATTATGAAGAAGTTTTACTATCTGGACCAACACTGAAGGTTCCAAGACATCAGTTCTTTTTAAGTCACATGTTTTATTAATCCATGGGTATATCCGATCCAGTCCAAGAAAGGGTCGATCCAGTCTAACTTAAGTTTCAAAAACAATAAAGTAAGCTTCATATTAAAAGGTCCCTAACCCCGGAGACCGTGGTTATGAAATTCATATTATTAAATAAAATGAGAAAAAACACTCAGACCACATGACTAATGCACCAATTTAAAGTAGGTTTAGGCAAAAAGATTTGATTGTGACCAGAATAATTCCTCCAAACCTGTTCAAATCCGACCAATTACGCCATAAATTCAGGTTATTTATCACTCTTGATTACGATAGCAGTCGGCGCAACAAAGATGGCCCGTGGTCGAGAGCTATATTATTGTTTTCTCCGTTAAATGATCGATGGTAGGCGTCGGAACGCTTTAACCGTGATAAATAGCGACTAAATGCACGGGATTGACCCGATAAGAGGGTAATTTGACAACGATAATTTGACAACCCTAAATAACATCTTGAACGAGGATCCTATCACACCGGTTTGTACCATAATATCGAATTAAATCATAAAATGTGCAAAAGGCAACTTAGTAATTAATTGTAGACGAGACAAAAAATATGCTAAATGGTATTTTTCTTCCCCTTAACATGATGAGACCATTTTTGCAGTGAAAACTTCTTTTAGCGCGATACAGACAAATTTTTCGTGGACTGTGAATTGGATTCTAGCGTCACGCTCGGAAATGATCGGTAAACTCAGGACCATGGCCA
Source organism: Ectropis grisescens (assembly GCA_017562165.1). Lineage (NCBI taxonomy): Eukaryota > Metazoa > Arthropoda > Insecta > Lepidoptera > Geometridae > Ectropis > Ectropis grisescens. The sequence continues at coordinate 6,239 of JADLOZ010000196.1, forward strand.
TTGGCTATCTAGAAATTCGTCAGCATTTCCCATTGGCTATATATAAATGCGTCAGCATTTTTAGATGCTCATGCTCATCATGGCCACGCCCTCTGGTTTCACCTGCGTAGTGTCGAAGGAAGCTATCAAATTCGTAATTAAAAGTTTTCACTTCTATCGGCAGTTCCTATGACTCCCAATTTTTAGGGTTCCTTAGCCAAATGGCAAAATACGGGACCCTTATAGATTCGTCAGGTCACTTTTCTCCGAAACTATAAACGTTATACTTTTTTATTATTATTAAATTTAGCAACTCCACAGACTCCGGGGTCCGTGACCTTTGTCATTTGTTTTCTTTTTTTTTACATGAATCTTGGATTAGGAAGAAAGGGAAATAGGGGGAGTAGGGAACACTTTAATTCTAATTATAAATTCTAGGCCTATTTTATTTTCTAAACCACCTCCTTCCGGCTCAGCGCCTCCACCACGACTGCATTTCTGTCTTTGATGGCCATCTGCAAATTGAACTCTCGGATGGTCTTCGGTGTTGCAGCCAAAGCTCGCCGAACGAACCGACCGATGGCGTCGTCGGTGTCGTCAGCGTAGTACGTGAAGTCCCTAGTGTGCCGTGAGATTGCGACGACCACAGAGGGCACGCTCTCGTGCAGCTTCATGTTTGTCTTAGTTTTGATTACGATAACCGACTCGTATGTCAGTCCCTGAGCTTCATGGATGGTAAGGATGCGTGACCCGGTGCAAACGTTATACTATTGAAACTTGGTAAGTAGATGTAATCTGTGAACCGCATTAAGATTTTGATACAAACAATAGAAAAAAACAAAAATGTTTAAGGTTGTCCCATACATAGAACTGAAACTCAAAAAAATATTTTTGGTCAATATCATACGTGTGGGGTATCTATGGATAGGTCATCAAAAATGAGGTTTCTAACATTTTTATTTCTAAACTGAATAGATTGCGCGAGGGACTCTTCCAAAGTGTCCCCACCCTGTAACTTCTAAAATAAGAGAATGACAAAACGAAACAAAATGTATGACGTATAATTACCATGCAAACTTTCAACGAAAATTGGTTTGAATGAGATCTAGTAAGTAGTTTTATTTTAATACGTCATAAATTCACTATTGTTAAAACACCAATTAAAGTAACAACGAAGTACAAGAACTTTTGTATTATGTTACTTGCTGCTACGGAAGCCTTCATGGGCGAGTCCGACTCGCACTTGACCACTTTTATTTTTTTCTTTTGAAAACGGCGAATGGCCTTGCATATTTACTCGTTAACTACGGCCATAGAGAAATCTCGAAACGCACCTGTAAATATTTGACAACCAAGTGGCAATTTTTTATTTCTTAGAAAAACATAAGTTTTTGCGACCTAGTAAAACATAGAATACGTGACAAATCCTCTTAGTACAATACTCATATTACTGGCCCCTATCTCTTTGTTTGACGGCCTATCATTTAACGTGTCTTTGGTGGAATTGTGAGGCTAATCCACAAAGAGCCATTCATAAAAAAAAAAAAAAAAAAAAAATTATACATCGAATATTGCATTGCTATGAACAGTTTATAGTGGACATTTAAATCATCATTTTTTATTTTCTAATATCGTTTATAGTATATGTAGGTATTTATTTTAAGTAAGTGTCTCACCGTTCAAATCTACCCTGAACTTCCTAAAATATATCAGGGTCGTAATGAGCCAAATTGGTCTAGCCATTCTTCAATTTGAGCAAGACAAACGAACAGCACTTTATTTTTCCATAATTATATAGATATTTGCACGTATCAATAAATCGGTGTATAATACGGCTCTGTTAATTGGTGAACGCACAGAGGTTTACATGTTAATCGACATTGCTGGGGGCATCACCGCATGTAGAAAAATATTACCACAATAACATCTTTTAATCATAATATTATGCAAATTCGGGGCTTCAGACTGGTAACCTGAGGAGCTAAGGTTATCGACGGTCGGATTAAACAGAATAAAATACAGATTTGTTGACCAAAACTTTCTTTTATAGCAGTATTTTTGGTAATTACAGTCCTGGTTAAAATGTAATCTTGGTCTAATAAAATGTTCATTATAGCATGGTCGACTGGAGTCAAATGTATGATTTCACTCTTATGTATGTGTTCGCGTGTGATTCGATATCGCACTGATACTCGTAGCATGACTACGCAAGAATAATTTATTTATTCTAGTTGCGTCCGTTAGTCGTTAGTGCTAAAAAAATAACTTTTATAGGTTTATACTTGACCGCCATCCCGCCTGATGTTAAGCGACGATGCGGTCTACGATGGAGCTTGTTTACCTGAAGACACAAATATAGTAACTTCGAGGGAAACCCACTGAGACAATTTATTCAGGTATTCCACAGCCTAGACGTTCCAATCACATAAGTAGAGTCAAATCTCTTTGTTCGTGTCTTTGGAATATCAACCATGAAACAGTGTCGGTTTTTCGAGCTACGATCATTGTGTTCGGCTTTGGTTCCATACAGTTTCAATACCTCTTCTAATCTATTATTCCGCAACGCCGTACAAAAATCATGCGGCAAGGAGAAATGATCGAGGTTTAGAACCCCCCCTCTTCAACAGCACTCAGTTGGACAGCTTACAAGTGACGGCATAGTGCTCAATCTTATTACTTTATACCCTTCTATCATCCTACATAGGTCTCCTGCTGTATCAGATGACCCATAAATTTTGTTCACGGGCCTGCAGTCTATAAGCAACATGTCTGACACATAACAGCAGAGTGACACGCAGCTATTGGAACATGAAGAGTCTAAATCATTAGCTAGCACTACACTGCGTCCGTCACCCAGAGATATAAGATCATTTATATCTATGCCCTGTCATCTTTACACATTACTTCTTGTCCTACATGTTGTAGTGTCACCGCTGAAAACGATTATTAACAAGCACCTTGAGATGGAAACAAAAAAATCAGTTCAACGGTAACCACCGTTTATGGAAGTCGATTAAAGAAGAAATTAATTTCCCGTGAATTTGCATAGCTACTGCAACCGAATAATTTATTGCTACATTCTACTGGTTCATAAAATTATAATCTTATCATTCAAGTTGTGCGCTCTGAAGGCTGAAACAGATTAATTCGCTATTGGCAAGCAATCATTCAACGACTAGTGACTCATAATTTAATTTAATTATGCATAAAAAACGAATTTGTTTAAAATTGCTAGTTAAAATCACAATGTAAATTAAGTATTACCGAAATACATAAAACTGATTTCAAACAGTAAACTTATTCTTTAGTAATATTTCAAAATATATCAAAAATGAGCACCTTTGAAATCTTTAAAATTCAAAAGATGTTTTTGTTTTAATTTTAATTATAAGTTTTCGGCAAATTGATTTTTTTTTAATTTTCAGAGCTGCAAGTCATCGAAATCCAATTTAAATTAGTTTTGTCTAGATTTACCGTAGAAAGAGTTTAGCTTGTAATATTACTCGTAACAAAGCTTTAGTTCACAGTTCTATCTAAAGATTATAATTTTGTGTTGAGGGAAGTAATAAGTAACAGTAGCATTCTATAAGGTGACGTGAAAGGTATTGCTGTGATCCAAGTGATATAAAGGCACTAATTAATATGCCTAGGTTATAATAATACCTCTAGTTCTCAAGTTTCATTCTTACGCTTGTAAGGCTGCGTTTCCACCAGAGATGTGCGAGGATGCATAGCGAGGGATGTGTTTGTAAAGAACCAATAGGATCGCTTCATTTACCTTGCCTCGGTCAGCACAACTCTGGTGGAAACGGCTCAGCGGAGCTAGATTTTTGTGCATACAAAACAAGCGCGGGATGTGTGCGAGGGATGTGTGCGAGGGATGTGTACGAGGGAAGTGTGCGAGGAATGTGTGTTGAGAAAGATGTGTTGCGAGGTTTGCGCATACTGTACCAGCCAGTCCATAGACGGAGTTTGTTGGAAGTAGAAGTGCGCAAAATAGATAATAATATGGATAATTGGAAAAAAGAAAATACTTTTATATTTAACAATTTGTGATGAAGAAATGGAAGCAGAAGATACAGCTTCGCAACGCATCCTCGCGCCACACATTAATGCGCATTTTCACAGCTCCGCTACACATCCTCGTAGGCACATTATCATCGCACAGCTTTGGTGGAAACACCCACACATTTTCACAGCACAGCTAGACATCCTCGCACGACACATTTCCATCGCACATCTCTGGTGGAAACGCAGCCTAAGAGTGAGTTTCCTATCGTATTTTCTATCTATCTATAATTGTATAAAAGTACTCAAATGAAGTGCATATTTTGAATGGCATTAAGAAGGTGTTCTGCCACTAATAAAATATGAAGAACTGGTAATAACTTAGCAACAAATTGCTTTTAAACTTTAGGTTTTTGTTAAAATGTCAAAAGATACTGTTGTGCTACTGTAGTAATTAATCCACGCGCTAAAGTATTAGCGTCAAATCAAATCTAATAAAAAGCGCAATAACGAATATTAATGTCGCTAAATTTCAAACAAAACCGCCAAAAATAAGTAGGTACTAAATATTTTAATGATAATTTTATTCAAATGTTTGCATGGGCGATGCATTTGATCCAGTATCCAAATGTTAGGTATATTGCACTTATGAGACGTGTTTTGGTTTTGGAATATGTAATGAGCAGGAAATATTTAGAAGCTCTATACTTAGCGTTATGAAATGGTTCCACTAGTATTATTAATTACGGGATATTTACTGTGAGTGAGTTTCCGATATTTCAACGTAGTGTCATGTACCATCACGGGTAAACTCTACTCACGAACTCGTCGACATTGATGCATAAAATGAGCCATTTAAATAAGTAACCGCCTCACTCCACTATTTATCAAGGTAGCGCAATAGCAGAAGCAGCATATAGCATACTTACTATATATTCGCACTGCTGGGACTCGGGGCCTCCTCTCGCAAGAAGAAAGCTAAGGCCATAATTGTCTCTAATAATTTCCTTCACCTCGCCATACATCCAATAAAGTTAAAACCATGTCTTTCTGCGTTACGTCTGTTTTACGGTAATATTTTGTTTTTTGTGTCATAGGTACTATAGTTACAGAATTTTCTATCTATGTACCTTATTAAGCCGTGGTTGCCTGTTTTCAGCACCTCTAGAGTTTGTTTCATACATATATTGTAAGGAAACAGGCGTATTCTAAGAAAGATATCTATCGAGGGCATGTGTCGTTTACCAAGTCGCACCAAGCCAGCGTGGTGGATTATGGTCTTGATTCTCTCTTTGTGAGAGACGATCAAGTCGAACCAGTGAGAATAAAAGGTGGACTACTTATGCTGATGCCACGTAATCTAATAGGTATAAAGTCAGACCAGACAGTTTATATCTAATCATTGAGTTTATTCTTAACATAAGTACCTTACCATAGATCAATCCCAGACAAATTGCTATCGAAAACTAGTAGCAGCTGAAAGTGAAATAAACCAATCAGTTTCAACACCCTTGACACTGCTGCGGCCACAACACGTTCCACCACGGATGATTGCCGCCATTTTGGGCAGCACCAATCTTTTCTACCGTCTGTCTATATTGCATTCTACAATAAACATGTACGTGATCCAGCCGCCGTCACACTCTGACCTAGTACCCTGACATTTTGTTTAATTTCGACGATTTTAAGCAAGGACTCAAAAGTAGGGTAATGTTGACAGTGCGTTATTGACACATCAATGTTTAAGAGTTCGTGTTTTACATGGAATTACAGAGAGCCTTTCTCCTGAAATGTGGAAGGTTTAGATGGTGATTGCACTTTTATTTGAAGTGAAAACTTCTTTAACCGAGATGAGCTGTTTGTGGTAGCGGAAAATCGTATGGTCACCAATATGGTAATATAATGGCGTAGCGTTGGAGTGGAGCATCGCAATTTGGCATTGGCCTTGCTACGATCAGTCGACTTTTTGATTGGACGCTAAAATAATCCTACAAATCTTCTTACTTTTTACTTTGGAGAAGAAACAATTATGTTGAACTAGAGGATGGAAGTAAAAAGGGAAGTACTTATATGTAAAGTAAGCAAAGTCGTTTTTGTTGCGGGGATTAAAACGCCAGATAGTTACGAGTATGTCTTCAAAAATATGTAGGTACAGAGCAACAGACAGCAACAACTGGCATCAAACAGGTGCATGATCAAAAAAGTTAGATTTTATAGACAGCACTTATATGAATCAAGTCAACATCAAGAGTAAGAAATTTATGAGGTAGCTGAGTGACTTTTCTATAATTAAACCATAAATAAGTCGTAAAATGGAACCTCCACTATCTTAAATATCTAAGCACGATGCGGTAAAACGGCACTCTGAAACAATTTACTGTGCTGCCACGGCTGCCTAGAATCTGGGCGTTTAATGTAAAACACGAGAGAAATGAGATATTAAATTTACTAGACAAGGCCGAACGACATCCATAGTTTTCAATGCTTTCAAATTAAGTGTTCAGCTTAGTACCTAAGTAAATGACAGTGCTGTTTGCGAACAAAGCATCATTTACTATTAGACGTTTAGTACCGTATTATAAATCTTGATTTAAGCTCATATTCCGATAGCTATAGCACTAAATTTTGGGTATGTATTTGAGGCAAGCTGAAAACTTGACACATTTTTCTTCTATTATACCCCAACATAGAGCTGCAAACCTGGCTGGTCAATTGGTGGGTAGCGGGGCAAAACGAATCCCTGAAGAAATCCAGGGTAGCAGGTAGTCAAATACCCAAACCTGCCTAAAATTGGTATCCGCTCTCTCGGAATATCAATTTTGAACCGTTGATTTCGTGCAACGGGCATAAATATCAAATATTCGATACCATTTTTTTTTAACTATGATAGGTTTGCAATTCCATTCCGCCTGATGTTGTTTCGATGATGTGATCTACGATAGACGAAGAAGAAACCGATTCACTATCGATTTGACGACACCACGACACCAACCATTAGGAATTCCACAGCCTAGACTTTTTTATCACAAAACTGGCGTTAAATCTCTTCGTGCGTTTTTTTGGACCGTCAACAGCGAAACGATATCGCTTTTTCTTGGTACGATCAGTCTGATAAAAAAGGGCAAGGTAGTATTTGATCATGCAGATCAGTGCTTCAGTCATTCTTGTAGTGATAGTACACTTAGCAGAGTCCGCCTGGGGGAAGTATCACACCTTTGCCAGTTATTGTACCGCCAAGCAGTACTGCGCAAACATTCAAACAAACACTTCTGGTGTGAAGGGCAATGTTTCCAGAGAAATTGCAGGGCTTAGAGATATAACATCTTAGATCTCTGGGTGACGAGCGCAGTGCTAGGTAATAATTTAGACTCTTCATGTTCCAATAGCTGCGTGTCATTGTGCTGTTATGTGGCAGGCATGTTGCTTACCATCAGGCACAAGTCCTGCTCACCTCGTCCCTCTTTATAAAAAAAAGTTGCACAGTTTCTGAAATGTATCTGATAGAAAACCCAAAACGCCTAGACTTTTTTAGACTTTGAACTAAGTATATTATTATTGGTTCACGTAAAGTTTGAGTTTATGCTTGTATGTAGATGCTTAATTTTCTTTACTGCACATTTATTTTAGTTTCATTGAAAGGTTGTTTTCTCGCAACTGTTTATATTACAAACAAACAAAATTCGTAATCCTAATCATCTCTCTTCATAAAATATTACACGACAAAAAATATTGGGCGCAGTACCTAATGGCAAAATAAATTAGACATGTTTTATTTATATCGACCGTAATTGTAAATTACGCGTCACGTTGTTTGTCCTTGATGGACTTCGATTTTAACCAAATTTGCACACCGTGTGTAGTTTGATCTAACTTGAAAGATAGTTTTTATTTTAGTTAACTTTATTTCGAGTAATGGTCTGTATATGGCAATATCAGAGCGAGGCCGGAAGAGCCGCTAATGTAGTACCTAGATGTAATATTTCTGAAAATGTTACGTTTATTCTACATTTACCTCTATAATACAAGCAATTACGTTACAATAAGAAAATTGTAAGTAGGTGAGGTAAATTGAAAGGCAAAATCGCTTGCGGCGTTAACCATCCCCAATGATTCCCAATACGGCTTTGTAATGAACTAAATCAACGATCCGAATCGATGTTGCCAGTCACAGAATCTACCACTCAAGAGGGTAAAATTCCAACACATCGAGGAATTAAGTATTGTTAGATATTCCTTTTTTGAGGTGAAAACTACCTTGCCTGCGCTTGCTCGGCTTAAACCACTAACAATGTTTGTCCATAAATCACAGAGGATTTATGGGATTTATATTTACGTATTGAACAACATTAGTACTGTTTAAGACTAAATTGTAAGCCATAAGTTTTTACAACAGACCGCAACCCTTCTATCTACAGCTAGTATCTCTACGACTGTCATTTTTGTTTTGTGGGGTACATGCACGTATACATCGTCAGCCGAGGAGTGACACAGTAAGTACTCGCATGTCGTGCTCAACACCACTTAAAATGGTACCTCTACCAGTAGCAGGTGCAGGTTTCTCCAGCGTGGCTCGAAATCACAGTCGCGGAACTGCTCTGGTACTCCACAATGGACATTTTGGCCGGAAACCAGCAGCCCGTCGCCTCCTCGGGCCTATTTTTATGTTGGGTGACGGGCGGCCCTAAGCGCCCGAAGCCCTAAACCCTTCAAATGGAGCCAGCCAGCCCGAGTGGCTCACCTACGTGGAGGAGCGAGCCTATACATTTCCCTCTCGGGCTCCTCGGTCTCCCTTCGCGAGATGATGATCTTTCAGAAGGAGACTACCGCCTCCCACTACCTCTAACTGTCAAGCATCTTTGTTAAGATGGTGGGAAGTGAGAGGTCTACCCTGCCAACTACAATCAGGAATCAAACCGAGGTTTGTCCTCCAGAGATGCCTCCAGTACGTGTCGCGCTGTGTCAACCGCGTTACTGCACCGGTGCCGGTGGCACGCCGGGATCACCGCCGCTCCGGGGTTTCGGCCGCTCCACACAAGTATTTCCTGAAACAACCATTTCCCGAGACCACTATCTATTATTATTTATTAGAAGTGATCGGAGGCGAACAGGCATGACACAATCCCTTACAAAAGGAAGCAAGCTAAAACTTTATCTTTACTCTAAACTACGCTGCACTGTGTTGAAACGGGCTGGTGAATTCCTTACCATCAGGCGCATGTCTTGTTCCTCCCGTCACTTTCTATTAAAAAAAATTTGAAACGTATTCAGATATTTTTCGACCTCATAATAGCAACCCCCTTGAGTATAATCAAGCCAGCTTTCAGCAGCTCGTAAACCACAGCTGATCGTTCCTCCGATGCGATTACAATATTTTCATTCTGGACAAGCCTTAACGATACTTTAAACGGTGCTTGGGCCAATTTTCGCGCCTTTAGTTACCTTTTTTACTTGTTTCTTCTTTCTTATTTGCCAGCTCCTCGAATTCAATTCAGCTCTCATCGGTTTTTGTGTAACGTTTAAAATTTTAAATTATGATAATAACTCGCCATAGGCGGCGGGTTGTAAATTCTCAAAACAATGTAAATCGGTGTGGTGTGAACATTTAATTGATGTTGTAAATTTAAAGGTGTTGAAAGCTTTTGGTAAATGTGGGTAAACATACTCGTGTACAGTATTTTTTTTAATAAAATTTAATATTCCTTGTTTAAATTAACAAAACGTTGTTTATAAATAAGTTTAATAAATCATTTTATGTGTCATTAAATGATACAGTAGGTAGATACAACTAAGTAATGAAATAAATAAATATAGATATTAATAAAATAATCTAAAACAATACAATTAGTCAATATAACACTCAGAAACGTTTGAAACGTAACTGTAACTCAGAAAAGTTTGAGCTATATCGGTTTCGCTAATATACAAATTAAATTTTCTGCTATAATAGAAATTACCTTTTATTTTCTATTTATTGATTAAAAGGCAAAGGTGAGCCACTGGTAGATCAACGCACAGCGTTAGAGCTAGAAACGTAAAATTACTCACACTTAGGTATTCTTCTTATGGCGCAGGCATCCACTAAGGACGATTTTTGCAAAATTCTACTCCCAAGTGGGAGTAAATAGGCGATGAAAGATTTTCATGATTTTTTTTATTCCTAGAACATAATTATTGTGTTAGGATTCAACACATGATAGTACCTAGGTAAATCTGAAAGTGACGAGCGCAGTGCAGTGTGTGATGCAATTTGAACTCTTCATGTTCAAATACTTGTCTGGCACTTTGCTGTTATAGACCAGCATGATGTTTACCATTCGGCGTATATCTCCTCTATGATATAAAAAAATGCTAACTTAGGTAATATTATGACCTAACCACTACAATAAAGAAATTGAATAGTTGTTGGTCATCATTACACAACTTCGTGTACGAAATCCCATTGACAACTCAGTGTCCAAAGTCACGCAGAGTTTGACGATTCCGTGGATAACTTTGCATTTTTGTAATGTTTTTATTTCACGGTAATTTCGGCCAATTGGCTTCAGACACGAAAATCGAAGACTTATTTTGTAATATTATGCCATTTATTCAGCTGGAAAAGTATCATACTTAAATTGGTCATCGATGGCACGCACATAAAATTTTACTACAAAATTCAGTCGTCTGTATGTAATTTTGACCATTGCAGTACCTACATCGGTAGAGTTTTTACTGCGCAATCATAATTTTGCGGACGTTGCGTGATCATCAATACCCTTTTAAAAGTAAGATTCACAAATGATTTTATCAAAATATAGTTTGTATATGCACTTTATAAACTTTTTTAACGGGCAGAGCCTTTATTAATAATACTAAAAAACAATGAGAACTACACTACGCTTCATACCTAACTATGTACTTACACTAAACACAGACCTGAATAGGCATGACGACAGGTCCTCCAGGATTAAATTATTTGATATTATGACAGTACTTAAATAGAATAAAATATGTACCAATTTTAATTTTGATATTTTTTAGTTTAACTTACTTTATGATCATTCAAATCTGGATGGGCAAGTCCATTTTAAAAGTACGAAATTATTAGAAAATGTATTTGCCATTGGATAACCCACTCAATTTCAAGGGACTTTGGTTATGAAACCAGTTTCCTAAACGCAATATTTAATATAGCTTACCTACATACAAACTTTACGCGCGACGCATAGAAAAAACGACACAGTGACGTCACGTTTCTGTAGTGTTTTTGTATGAACCGTTTGATGATACATTAAATCAAAAATGAGTAGTCATGCCTATTATACATAGACTAATGAAGGTCTACAGATAATAAAGATGTTCAAGCACAAGCATAAACACCTAAATATAAGATTAGGATGGTAGGTACCTACTGCTCATGAAGTTCTAAAATTTACTCATACGAGTTAACAAATAATTTATTACAAAAGGTAACAACATCTCTACTAAACCTAAACCGTCTGTTTCATTCATCATACTGAATAATTTAAACCAACTTCGGGACTCTTACTGTGATCGTGGTAAAATCAAATGTTCCATACTTACAAATGTTTCAATGATTCAATGTTTGGAACATCTGATTCTTTTATTTTAGTTCGATTTCAGAGTGCGATTTAAATTCCGTTACTTCCGTCCTCAGGATCGGAAAATCGAATCAATAAAATTTATCCCAACATTGTAATTTAGAGGACATATGTTCGAATCCCGCCAACATAGCTAAGCATTTTCTCAAGTGCAAAAGAACTTTGGTATCAGTTTGGACTTTGGCTTTAACGATGCAGGAAATCATCGTGAGGATATAGACGCGTTCCAAGAAAGATATCTTTCGAGAACATGTGTCATGGCCGATGGATAATAACTTCGATATCTCCTAGAACGAGAAAGACCCGATTCCTTGCAGTGGAAACACAATATGGGTTGCGTTTAGCTTTAGTTTTTACCCGACTGATGACGGGTTATGTTTTTCGCGCGTATCTTGTATACTTCGAAATTTCTTTATGGCTGGATGGATTTTGACAATTAAGATATCGTTAGATTGGTCTCAATCACCCAAGTGTCTGTTTAGATAGCATACGTTATTGTATTACATTAGGTTTTTATATGTGTAAATTTTTTGCAATCGGGTTTTTTTACTAAAGTTATTTATGATGATGTATATAGAACATGACCCTTTCAGCTTAGCACAGTTGTTTTGCATATACCTATCTGTACACTGAATCCGAATAAAAATGATCTAAATGATTATTCTGATAAAGACGTAGGGAACGAAAACAGTACAAAAGAATAAGATAAATTAATATAACGGTGCTCGTGAGGGCAGAGTTTGGACGTGTGCCGCATATCTCACGCGATCGCGCCGCGGCCCGTCTCACCGCCGCGGCAGCGGCAGCGCCGCGGTGTGTCGGCGGCCGCGTCCTTCGATGCTATCGGCCACGGGTCACTGTGTCACCTCTCCGACGAACCACGTCCTTCTAATCTCGTAATTGTAGCCGATAAACGCAGCACACTTTCTAGCCTCAACCCTCGGATTTTCTCGCCAAAGATACAGGCTTTGTACCTGTCACGTCCGAACTAATCTCCACTAACTCGCTTGTAAATAACGACCGGCCGAGAACTGTTAATTCCGCCGGTAACTCAGCGTTCTGGGCGATTTACGACCTCTAAATTAATACGTCTAATTAAGAAGAATACACCATAAAGTAATCTCAATATAAACGAGCCGCGCTGGACGTTATCTTTCTTAAAACAAAATTAAGTTCGCGACGCGTCATCAATAGAGCCGCTAATCCGAAGACGGTAGCTCAATCAAATGAGCATAATAAATCTTCGAAAACCAGAAGATTCAATTTAGTCGGCTACCGGAAGGCTCGGTGAGTGGCATTAACAAATTGTCCAAGATAAATAAAACCTTTTTAATATGCGGATGGGGCTGGCCGTCCTTATCGACGGTCGCGCGGCGGTTTTCGAGAAATTTATCGAACACTTAATGTATCGACGAAAAATTAATTGGTTCCCTTCAGTGAAAGTACGCCGACTTCAAATTATTTGCACTCGAAAAGTACAAAAACGGTGGAGGGGTGATGAAACAGATAAGATAAGAGCTGTGCGAAGCTTTTCTGTATCGCGATTGCTGATGCGATCTCAGAAGATGTGTTAAATTGACAATTATCTGAGAAAATATTGAGTTTCACATATAACGGTGCGCTTTGAAGTTTTCAAGAACTTGGTGAGACGACAGAGAAAGGACAGTGGTGAGAAAGAGAGAAGGAAAAAACATTGAAACCTGAAACACAATTTTTGATAAATATTTCGGTAGACAAAGAAAGCCAACATCTCAATAGCAACCACTGAGTTTTCGCCGGCAAAGCATACTTTAAACTCCTATCAGGCTTAGGATCTAGCTTATCTGTCGAAGACATCAATACTACTGCATGCCAACACGATGTCGCGTCGCGGCATGTGACCATACAGCCCTGGTTCTTTGCACCTCATACTTCAACTACAAAACATTCTATGAACTCTATCTCCAAGACACGAAGGTAGACTTTGGCAGTTTCCCAAAGGTGTCTAAAGTTGGTACAGCGCCGCGGTCAGCCCTATTTGGTCTCAGATCTGAGTTAGGATGTGACATGACACCTCTCTCGATCGATGAAGCGTGCCGCCATTTCTCTTGTAATCTTTTGAATATTGTGCTATTTATGTAAATAATGCCCTCGTGTTTCATTTTATCTCCGTCTATGCCAAATACGTATGTGTTTAGAAAACATAATTTCACTTTAAAACGTTTTCACCAACACACTACGCACAAGATGTACGATCTAGAATATTAAACTGCAAGTCTGACTCTCCTTTCCCCGTAATAATTCAACATAGGCTGTGTAGTAACTTTTATTACAAAATTATTAAATTATTTAAAAGTTTGTTCTATAATCCCATAGAACGGAGGCTCTGGGCCGGGAGACGATGTCGAGTCGATTACTATCGGAATCTCGACCGGTGGTGATCGGCTCAACAGACGAAGTCCAACTGGTACTAGACTTAGGTTCAAAATGTTCACAATACCCCCCTGTTTCCCCTTATTCTCCTTATCCAAGAAATATGTAAAAAAAAATGTAGTTGTGATGACAAAAGTCACGGACCCCGGAGTCTGTGGAGTAGCTAAAACCAAAAAAAACAACTTCCGTTCTATTACCGGACAACTAGCCACTGTTTCATGGTGGAAATTCTAAAAACTCTATGCGCTTTGAATCCACCTTTGTCATTCGGACTGCGAAACTTTGTGCCACTTTAGGTGTCTTAATTCTAAATTTAGAGTAAATAATTATGTATATATATATCGCTTTCAGCGGTAATACCGTCTGTTATTTCAGTAGTCTTTCTAAATTGTGTGTATCATTTTTGGTGAGAACAATTAAGAATCTTCATTCGTTTATATCCTAGGTCGCGGTATCGCTCAACAGCAGGTAATTCGCGGTCAAACGTTAGCCTACATTTAATAAAAACACACTAAATAGATAATAGACGGTGGAATAGCCGTGTGACGGCAAAAAATGCACACAAACCTATTCATTTCACAAGTATATAAAATAAGGTTTCACATAAATGGTGTAAACCAAAAGCGACTTTATTATACTCTACATTTTGAACTATACTTCACGTTTACTACAGAGTCAAATTAAAAGGTACATTTATCTTGTGACGAGTGTAGCGCAGTGCTAGGCAGTGAACTGGACTCTTGGACTATTCATGTTCAATTTTATGGCACTGTGCTGATATGCGCGGGGGGGCTACTGACCATGCATAATGCATGTCCCATACAGATATTGAGACATTAAAAAAATCAACACCGATATTACAAACAAATCACTGTACCCAACTTTTTGTCCGTTTTGTATTTGAATAACGCAGATTGATAGTGATAATTGAGCATATTGACGACCCCTTACAACGCTCGTAGTCGCATCAGTGTAGAGCATATTGACGACTCCTTGCAAAGCGTCTCCTTGCTATCAACTCTTTCGACGTAACTCTGTATTTGAATCGCATACATTCCTACGTATTTGGTTGCTATCAACTCTTTCGACGTAACTCTGTATTTGAATCGCATACATTCCTACGTATTTGGTTGCTATCAACTCTTTCGACGTAACTCTGTATTTGAATCGCATTCATTCCTACGTATTTGGTAAAGAACTAACTCATAAAACGCTATTATCATAATCATTAGACTTGTGTATGGCCAGTACGTGATATGTGTCGAAATCAACAACCAAACGCGTGCAGTCAAATCAAACTCACAATGGTATGTTAGTACCGGCAAGTAGCTAGGCAAGTAACCGTGTTGTTGATGGAACTCGAACAGAATATTGTCAAGATAAATATTAGCACACCTCAAATTACAAGTAATTTACAAAAAAATATCTTAATTGGTTAACCAAATACAATCCGGTAACTACAAAGTAGACTGGCAGAGGTTATACACAGTATCGGTGGTGTTATTTTTAACGGAGTTTATGAAAATTTAAATTTCGTTTGTGGTCTAAGTTCAATTCTACCGTTTTATTTGTGGAACAGTTACAATGTTTGCCCAATCTTTATTTGATCTGGGCGAAGCCAGTGCCAAGAATTAGGTGGATTACTTACTAGTACATGCCGTAACACCGTAAATCCGAGCGATCTGGCCGCATGCCTATTTTATTTTCATCAGTCTAAACACCTATAGGAAAGTTAAACCTTTGTTTTCCACAAGAAACGTCAAAATAATTTAGTGCCCATTGATAAGGGACCAGCGAACAGATAAAGCGATCCTACTTGAAGATTAGTGCGATAAAAAACTGCGTTGACAACACACGTTCCGCGGCAACGTTAAAATTAGAAAAAAACAGAATGTTGGTGTTTATTTTGGGGTTTATTGGACTGCTGCCGTTCGGTAAGTCACTTGTATAACTAGAACGTAACGAAATTTAGTTGCATCATAAAGTTTTAGTATTCGATTTGTTATGAATGACTGGCTACCGCCCGCGCGCCTACTCCTCGCTGTGGACACAATAGAATAACGACTCATCTCTTTGGATAAATATTTATTTATTCTGTTGACAATCGTATTTACATTGTCAGCCGGTCGTCTAGTTATGTCGCCACGAGCGAAGCGGCAGAAAACGCGTGGGAAGACAGGATTGTGTTCATCATCACTTGTCATGAATTTAGGTCAGTGTTTCGTTGTGATAAGGTGTAGTAGCAACAGCGATACAGTGCGTAAGTTTGCGATAATTGCAATGTAAACTTGCAGTTTAACTGTGCAAATATTTGCATAAATAACATGTAATCTACTAAAAATCAGTACCTTACGAAAACTCGTGCAAGTTGTAACCTAATAAAACAGATAATTAAAATCACAGATTCTTTTGCAAAACTTTATCGTTGTGCAGTTTTTTGCACTGGTCTGCTTGCTTGTCGGGTATACCTAGTGGGCAAAAAGAAGTTTTTAAGATACCTATATTACAGTGAGAAAGATAAGGTACCTAGTAAAAAGCTCAAAATAGAAGGAAACCTCCCAGCGGAATCCTAGATACCATCTGCCTAGGGAGATTGCGTGTTAAAAACACTGAAGAACACTGGTGATTTTATAATAAAATATATAATATATAGAATCAACTTAGTTACATTTGACAAACAATTTAGGAAATGATCCTGCGCATCAACAATCAGTTTGTAATGAGGTTAATATCGATAAAAGACTTTTATTGTATTATCTATATTATCTAGGTATGTCCATTCGACTTTGTTTTTTTTGTTGTTGTTTTAAGCAATCTGGTCGAAAGATTTATTTAGATGTCAACTTGTTTTTCTATCCGTTGCTAGGGTTGGTATGGTATGTACCTACTTACTAATTTTGTTTTTAGAAAATTTAAAATCGAAAAAATACAGAAACGCCGTATCGCCTGATGATGTGACGATACTGTCCATGATGGAGCGCACTAAACTAGGAAAAACCGATTCACTCTAGACTTGTACACACCCAAATTTTATCCATCACGAAATACTCAGTCTAGCAACATATTCCAAAGTTTAGATATTCTTATTACGAAAGTGTTGTCAAACCTCTTCGTTCGAGTCTTTGGAACATCAACCATATACCCAACAAGATGGAATATGTAAAAAGGGCGTCCAATACCTACTATGCAATGAATGGAAAATTAAAACAAGGCCCCTAACGAAATTGCAAACGCTAAAAAATTGGAAATGGAAAATGTAAGGATATTTTTCCACAGATTTTCAACCCTCCTTTTGTAGAAGGGTTCGGAAACCGATTTTTATGGACATTTTCGTAGCAAAGAAACGTAGTTACTCTAATCCACGTAGGTATTAGGTACGCTTTTCAATTTGATAAACTTTTTTATTTTGGGCTAGCGTAGTAGACGCAGTACCCTTGCGCGCTGGCGAACTTTCCATAAGTCCTATAATAAAATTTAGTAGGTAGGCTTTTTTCGGGGTTAAAAGCATTTCGATATTTAGAGTTATCCTTCTGTTAATCTGGTCTGCACTGATGGTTGGATTGACGGGCCCGCCGAGTCCGACGTGTAATGGTAAATGGCCACTGGTGGCTGCAGTTTACGTTTGTTTTAAACGCCGCAATCATACATCATTTTACCCAGTTTCGCGCCATTTTGTCGACCATCACGCGCTCGGATTCTAAATGGTTTAACGCGGGCACGAAGTAATTACTGACTGCACATAAGGAATCCCACTTTCTAAAGACATTTTAGAGAAATACTTATAAACTTTCCGTTCATAGGAATATTCCCTACGTTTTATGTTTGGGAATATTCCCAAACATAAAACGGAATCATGCTAGATATATGTACCTACCTACCTACTTCTAAGCAAAGATCTCAACACACAGATGTGCCCTCCCAAACTTCAGGGCGCACGGAATGTCATTGCTGGGAAGAGTGAGCTCACTCATTCCGTTCCAGTCGGTTGCAGGAAGCGGTGAACGCCGGACGTTTTTGCTTATCACTATTCGTTGTCAACAACCAAAATAAGTAGGACCACAGCATATCGCGCCGCTAGCGATTCCAGGGGTTAAGTAGATTGGTTATGTGTAAACTACTTACGACACACATAGAGACGCAGTTTATTACCAATTTCAAGTTACTCAGGGCACATCCATTGGTTTATATCGATGCTTCTAAGTATGAATCTGTTCACTTACGCGTGGCAGAAACATCAACATAGGTACATAATGTAATCAAAAACGTAATGATGAATCATAGTTTTTTCACGTTTTAATGTAAATATTTTCCTACTTATGACGTAAACTACGTAACTTGCAGATATTAGAATGTTATTATTTATTTGCAAGAAAGATCCTGGAGGCTTAGGTATGCTTTGCGCTTTGCAGTAGGCTGCGATTGGCTGATAATAATGAGGAAGATGATGATGACAGGCGACGATTCATCGTCACCTGGCTCACTTATTAGGAAGAATATGTTTTACCGAACAATATTATACCTACATAAACATAATTACATAAAACAACTAATTTTAAATCAATTTTAGAACTCAATAAGCAACAAATTACTCGTAGTTAGATGGACAAAGGTATGCGATATGACATCTAGACTCCGGATGTGCGCTTGCTTTTGGCGTGTAGGATTACCTACGATATAGGCCCGCGTCAGCACACAAGATGAGCAATTATGCCAAGCGCCCGTCAAGCACTTTCTCGGCTGCCCGCTGTGTCATCGGCCGATT
>JADLOZ010000161.1:0-25000 GCA_017562165.1 Ectropis grisescens
AATATTCCCAATAATTCCTAGCGATAAAAAGTAGCCTATGTGCTAAACATCTTGGTTATCTTCAGACCTTCATTAGTTTTTTTTTTAATAAAGAGTGACAAGACGACATGCCTGATAGCAAGCTAAGCAACATGCTTGCCACAGAACTGCACTGCGCTCGTCACCCAGAGATCTAAGAGGTCTTTGGATAATTCAGATGTGACTAGAGTAAGTAGTTAGGTATGTAATGTAGTATAGTTCTCATTGTAGTTTTATATCGTTGATAAAGCCTCTGCGCGTTAAAAAAATCTTGAGTAAATATTGAAACTGAATAATGATAACTCAGTCATACCGCGGTATTGTACTTGTAGTGTAATATAATTTCGGTACTACTTATTACAGCACCGGTACAATAGAGCCACTCAAGACATTAGAGGTATACAATACGGCATTTAATTTAAATTTCTTTCGTAGGCTCAGCCCTAGAATATGGTTCTCGGTAGAATAAACGTAGCTCAATTATTTTCTAAGAAGTTCTTAGTCGAGAATACAAAACCTGAGGAGTACTTTTATCGATGTCGAAACGCAATTCACCAGAAAACAGTATGGAACATCAAAGAATAACCTATTTTAGGATTTCTTGTATAAAAAGTAAACCTACGCGTTCTGCCGATTTATTTAGTCTCATATAAAATACACTAACGAGTAACGAGCTTTTTGGTTGATGGGTTTTATTCTCTATTTGATGGATTTAGAAGATTATTCAACGTACATAAATATATGTGTGTGTGTGCGCGCTGAAAAACGTTCACTGGATAGTAAGACGGTTATTCAAATGTGTGTGAGAGGGTGTGTGTGTATTTGTGTGTGTACTCAGAAATTGAAAACTGTATAACCTCTAGAGTTAGATAACATTCAGCTTACTCGTAAGATTAATCTTATTTAAATGTTTTTGAACTGAAATTTATTATTAATTTAACACAAAGTGAAAAAAGTGGACAGTAAGAATTTAAAGAATGCTTTTTCCTTAAAATAAGTGCAAATGTTTGTGGTGAAAGGCTCTTTGTAAAGTTCTTCTGGATGCACAATGTGGTAGCGCAAACCTATCATTCATACTGCCAGCAAGCAGTAACAGTTATTACTGAATTCCGCTATGAAGGACAAGATTTAAAAAAAATAGACAACACATATTTTGAGTGATGAACGCAGTAACATCAGTTTTA
The DNA here is from genome assembly GCA_017562165.1 of Ectropis grisescens. Classification (NCBI taxonomy): domain Eukaryota; kingdom Metazoa; phylum Arthropoda; class Insecta; order Lepidoptera; family Geometridae; genus Ectropis; species Ectropis grisescens. The sequence goes on from JADLOZ010000161.1 coordinate 1,203, forward strand.
GGCAGTGATTTAAATACAAATACAAAACTCTTTATTGCTGTTTGCAGGTAAGATGAGATGATATAAAACATTTTAAAAGTTGACCAAACACACTGGCCTCTTCTTCTAGAGGCATGCAATATGTTTCTTTGTTTAATACTTAATATAATTTGTTTAGGTTTTAATTTATATTAATTAGCTGTATGAGGCTATATTGTCGTGATCAGGAGAGTAGCTTACCATCAGGTACACAAACACGTTGCTTGTGTTTTCATTGCGAAAAATGTTTTATTTTATTCCTATCCGAATTCACTTAGTTTTGGTGGTCATTAGTATTTATGTACCGATGACGCGTCCACGTTGTACAACGTTGAAAATAGTCTAATGTTTTTAAATTCTTAATAAAAGAGATGCCGATGATATTAGTAAATCATATTTGATGATAAAATCAGCGTTCACTTCAAAATTAAACGCGAAACATTTCCCAAGCGTTTCCACCACAGCAAACATAAACCAGATCATCTGAATAATTTGCATCACAAAACTGCCCACAGAGTTCATCCTCGACTCGAATGTGACCAAGAAATTATACTTTTGCATTAGCTAGCAGTTTCGCTTAGTTAGTCGCTCCAAACTTTTCGCATTTATTTCTAAAACTTTGTCCAACCCACATCTGGGGCTTTTGCGGACGTTAGTGCCTCTACTTAGGCTAGCTATTCTTTAGGCAAACGCTTTGTCCATGTGATGTATGAAAGTTTAAAACTTGTAGGTGAAGTTTCTAACGAGGTGGCTATGGAAAACAAGAAGAAAACAGGTTGTTGTTATGGCTTTGTTATTAGAGCGTCAAGGGTCTTCTTGTTAACTTGTTACGATGTTTTGGGCCGTGATTGTAAACTTAAATTAAATTTTTGGTCACGTCGAATATTTTACTTAAAGCATCTAGTTACTTTTTTACACAAGTTTCGATGTTAAGATATCTTGTACCAAGTATATCATAATTTTCGTTTTTTGTTTGGAAATAGAGGCTATTTTTATCATAAAGTTACAATTTTAGTTTGTTCATAATTATGTATAACAATATAGAACTAGATGAAAAAGAGGATAAGGCAAAACAGAAATCAGGAAGATTTAAGACTTAAATTTCCTTATAATAATTTGATCTAAACAATAGATGTTTTTGAAAACAAAACATTTTATTATACTAAAAAAGTACGAAAATATCTTAAAAATAACAATTAAACTTATTTCTTTTGGAAATTCAAATGTTTTATAATTTTCAAATATTCCGCCAAGGAAAATATAAAACTCAGACAGACATTCAGATATTATTTTTATGAAAACCGTATTACCGTTATAAGCCGCCGTATTACAAAGCTAAAATTAAGCTTAACTCTAGGTGTCTTTGAGTGTATTTGGCGTTACAAACGTTTAAAAATTAAGAACCATTTGACTTTGGTAAAATATTGAGCAGCTTTTTTGGCACATGTAACTGTAAAATTAAAGTTAAAATTTAAGCTATAATAATAAATAAATAGTTTATTTTCTCTCACACAGAAGTTTTACATTTTTTAAATAACTTATTCAAAGTATACTTATCAGTAGTAGATTATCTATGTGAGAAACTGGTGTCTGCACTAGAAAAACCTGTATGACAGATCACCAGCCTCTCCGACACTGGACAAGTGGTGAAAATGGGTAAGTACTATTTGAAAATATAGATGTTAATTCTTAGGTGTAATTGAGAGCACATAGTATAAGTAAGTATAGTGTGAGGGTGTGTGCATATGTGTGCGAGTTAGAGGATGTGTGTGTGTGTACATATGTGAGTGAGTGTGATGGTGTGTGTGGGTGCGCGTGTGTGCGTGTGAGGGAGAGGGTGTGTTTGAGTGTGTGCAGATGTGTGTTCGTGCGTAACTGTATATGAGATTATTTAATTGTTACACGGAATTTGATAATTACTTCACTATAGTGAGTAATTGTTCGGTGTCATCATAAGTGAGGGACTTCAGAAAATTTGAGGTAATTTTTTTACATTTTAATTTTTGAATTTTTGAATGGGGTAAATTTCGGTTTTAGCATGCTATGTCTTTGTTAAGAATGAATACAACAAAGAATGATTGATTACACTACTGACATTTGAATATTTCACATTCGAGACAACTCCTTAAATATATTTCTGTATTGTGTCACCAAAAAATATCCCTTATTCTTAAGAATATTTTATTTAGAAGACGCCTTCGAGCGCGACTGTTTACAATAAATTATAGATGGTAAGCAGTACCAATCCATTAAATCTGCAAGAAATTAGCGTTGATAGATGGACAACATTTACGTTTTCTAGAAGTGAAAACTTTTTTTCGCGTCGCAGACAGATTATTGTAAGTTGATGAAATGATAAGAAATCTTCGGATAAACTCGGGACCATTGGCCATCTAGAAATGCTTCAGAATTTTCCATTGGCCATTTAGAAATGCGTCAGTATTTTAGATGGCCATGCACATGGCCAAGCCCTCCGATTTAATTCGCGTAGTTTCCAAATTCTGAGTTATAAAGCTTTCGCTTCTATCGGCAGTTCCTCCACTGCAATTTTTTTTTCTTTAGAATTTGGTACGGTAAAGTCTTGTTGACGGAAAGTTTAGCGCCAAAGGTGAAACCAATTTAACAAATCACTACAAACTATATCCAATTACATTAGTGAAGTGAAGTAATTGCGTGAAACAACATGTGATTACGGTTATTGGCCTAAGTCCAAGAGGCATGGTGCCAGGTCCCGCAGACCTGTTGATTCGCCATCGCATTGGTAACAATGTTCTATAGTCTTCATAACAATCTGTAATGCCAACAGACAGATGGTAGTCGTAATGACAGGAAAATAAGACGTTTGTGGAAACATTTTAAGTAATGAACCCGGTGTGATAATACAAGAGTAATTAACACTACTCGTACCAAGAGAATAGCATTGCAAATCAATAGAGCAGTGTTAATATATACTAAGAACGCATGCATATCCGCTATCTCGGTTAGATGGCCAATTTTGAGATATCAGGCAATGAAGGTACGCAAAAAAATACTTATTTCACGTAAATTCTCATAACTAATTTTGAAGTATAGCATAGGCAATATCTTTAAAAGTATATCGCTAATACTTCCAGACACATTCCGTGTGCCGTTTTGCTTTGCAGACACTTCAAAAGTCCCAAAAAAATGATTTAACTTCACGTAAATTCCGATCTTCTATTTTTATATAATATGTCCGCCAGACTATTTTAAAACCTTATTTTCGTGTACCTTTATTGCCTGATATGTCAAAATGCCGTCTTAGCAAGCTATCTGGTATGCACGCGTTCTTTGTACGAGTACATACTAACACTACTCAAAATCCACATTTCGTTCATTAGAAATACGTGACGTCTGGCAACCCTGGGATTTTGGACTATAAGATTTTGTGCTAAATCAAAAACAACATTATGGTGACATTACGCTGTTTTACAGCCATAGTTCAAACTTTTCAATTAGCTTTGAACGCAATCTCGTTATATAATTTAAGATCGCATGTTGATTGTTAAACTAGATGTCATTAAATCTAAATAATCTGACGAGAATGGTCGTAAGGCAAACTTCCATACTTATACACTTTTTGTTTCTAGTGTACGTAAATGATCTGCCCTTGATGTTAAAAACAAACAATCATATATAATACGAGTATAATTACATTTTACATCATTTCTGTTTAGAATTCAGCGATGTATAGACAGTTTCAATGTAATAACAAAAATATAGATGTTGCAGCTTGCAGCTGGTTTGAGTCAAATATTTTTTTTATTTAATCCGAATAAGATGACGCTTACAATTTTTACAGTCTTACGTATGTACCAAGCCCCGAACTCGAATACATTTTATAAAACTAGATACAGTCAAGTCCACAGTTATCTTATGTGTTATAGATGCGGAGCTCCAATGCAGTTCACATATTGAACAGCTAGTGAACAAACAAAGCTCAGCTTGCATATTGAAACAGTAGGAAAATCTTATAACCCCACAGATAGTTAGATTAATTTATTTTGACTATACATTTATATCACGTTATGTCTTATGAGATCCTTTTATGGGGATCGACTGTGGATACAAATTCAGTTTGTATATTCCAAAATGATTCTTCCAGGGTTTATATAAATCACCTTTTATAGAATCTTTGATAACAATGTTTTCATCATCATCATCTGCAGCATGCAAATGTCCACTTCTGCACATAGGATTCCACAATGGCCAGTCTTATTCCGCCTCCATCCACCGACTTCTGGCGACCATGACAATACCATCGGTCGTATGCGGGGCTGTCCTACACTGCGTCTGCTAGTTTGAGGTCGCCATTCGACAACCTTTACTCCACAGCGGTTATCGGGTCTGCGAGCTGCCTGCCCATTGCCACTTCAACTTGCAAATTTTAAGAGCTATGTAGGTGACCTTGGTTCTTCTCCGTATTTATTTTTTACAGACTTTTTAAAGGTAAATATGATCAACTTGCTATTACGAGTAGCAATAAAGAAACTCACTGCGCCGTTAAATAATCTGACAGAAACTGCTAAACAAAATATGCTGTGTAACAAGGAAAATATAGAAATAGTAAATACGATTCATTTTTCTACTCGCATTACTTACGATAGAGCGATATATATAATAACTAGGACGTACAATTTTATATGCATGAAAGCTTCATTAGAAAACATTCAGATTTGCCAACGACTTCATAAGAAATTCTCTTCGTTACGTATTTTGTTGAAATCGCGACTAAGCAATTTCATAAAAGCCTCTTTCTTTCCTGTTATGATAGGAACATTTTATTTTTTCAAAGATTTTTCCCGACAATTGTTTTCTTTTACATTTTCTAAGTTTAGGTAAAATTACATATTAAAAAAAAATCTACGTTTTTGTTTAACAATCATGATTCATGGAGAGATCAAATCATTACCTAGCACTGCACAGCGCTTGTCACAAATATCAGATGATATATCTTTATGCCCTTTAATTGATCTGGAAGTATTTATTGGCCTTCAGACCGGAACACAGTAATATCAGTATATTACTCATTGGCAGCAAATTAAATGAGACAATAATTACTCAAGCGATGCATTTCAGTTTAGATGTTCTGATTACGAAAGGGAGGAATAAAATGGGGTTATTTTTGTTAGCTAACAATAGTAGCAATTGAATATTATTTGATGTAGCTTCTAAATTTGTAATTGTGATAGAAGAAAATATTCAAACATGAGTGGTCTATTTTATCCCGCACATCACATATCACCAAAAAGAGATTAAATTAACTGTAGTGTTATATGAAAAGCATTTGTATGTAAAATAACAAAAAAATTCACTTACTTGGACATGGTACGGTGCCACTTTCTCTTCTCCCTTGATCTCGACGTTGATATGTAGTCTGATGGCACCAGATACAGCTGACTTGTCGGTTCGTTTCTCCAGGTTGTACCAGACGTCCATTTCACCTGACAGCGTTCGGACCTATTCAGAAAATAAAATAATTAAATTAAAAATATTAAATCGCGATTAACTGTCGTACTCAGAACATTAAATTTTCTCAAAATTCATGTGAACCAAAAACTTGTGAAATACTTAAAGTCAAACCTTATTTATACCTTTAAACGACCAATTCTTGTAGGTATATAGGTATATATATATATAGAATCTGAATCTCGGAAACGGCTCGAACAATTTTCATGAAATTATGTATACCGGGGGTTTCGGGGACGATATCTATCGATCTAGGTAGGTTTTATTTAGTAAAAATATCATTTTATGCGCTTTTTTAGGCAATGAAAAACTCCTACAATGTCATTAGAATACGAAAACTTATTTCGCCACTGTTCATTAAGTCTAAATGGCTCAGACGGAATATGCTCGCCCTCGGAGACAACAGCCCCGGTTCGAATCCTGTTGGTTACACTCGGGATTTTTCCTTTTGTTTTTTTTTTCTGAGAAAATCTTATATTTGGAGCCTTTTATAATCGCATTTAATTCGTATCTAAGTGGGTCTAAGTAAGTCATCATTTCGTAATTCGTACCTACCTAAATATCATTTAAAAAAACCGAGCAAAGCTCGGTCAACCAGGTACTCTATACTTATATAACAAAGGTGTTTGGTTTGAACGCGCTAATCTTAGGAACTATTGAATATATTATGTACCACGGACGAAGCCGAGGCGGACGTTTAACAGATTTTAACATAACGCATGTGCCGTCAAATCAACTCTCAATTTTTTCCACATGAGTTCACTCATGTGGAAAAAATTGAGCTTAAGTCAAATTTAATCGTAGCAATATCTTCTTTCGATAAGTAATGGTACTGGAATCAATATGCGTACCTCTATTATTGTTTGACCCAAGAAGTCGTCGGATTCTCTCGTCAGTTTTTGCCTCAACTTCGATTTCAGGTCGTTATCTTCATCCCATACTCGAACTTTGATGCGATCAGACGAATTGTGGCACTCGCTGTGTAAAAATAAGGTTTTATTTTGCGACATATAGTTTATCCTTAATGATACTCGTAACATCTATCTTTTCAAAATAAGTTTGTGTTTTTTTTAATTTACTTTTGAACTATGAAGTATCAATATATTAATTTGATGGATCTTATTTTATTATGTTTAAACTTGATGTTCAAATCATGTTGCAGTTTTGTATTTACCTAAGTTCATATGGTAGGTACGTGATATATCAGTATCAGTAAATATAACAAAATACAAGAATACATTTTAAACTTACAAATAAAACTTCTCGTTCCAAACAGGATTCAATTCTTGGGGCATTGTCCTCGTCCGTTTCTTCACTTTGCTTACTTGCACGGTTACGTAAGGGTCCGACGTTCCACTCTTGTCTTTGGCTATCAGTCCTTGAGCACAAATAACTGCCCGAAAAGGGCTAGATTAGTATTTGAAGAATAATACGCTTCAATATCAACAAATTACAGTATGTAAAAAACAATTTCTAAAAACTAAGAAGCAAAATACTTTGCTTGGAATAAAACTCAAAACATACCACTTCAGAAATAAATTATATACTCGATGAAGTCCATTTCAATGTCCTGTGATGGTTCAGTGAATTCCGGCTAGCGTATTTCTGCTAAATCTCTCGAAAGTAATTTTCCTCCATATTTATGGTTATGTTATTGCTTCATTTCTTGATATTATTTTTCGCAGACCAAACACATGTTGCTGTGTAAATATTGCTCGTAAAATAGACTATGGCTTAATATTATTACTTTGTGCGAGCTTACCTTTCACCATACCTAAAGCAATCAACGTTAATAAGACCTTTTGAATCTATGAACAGGGTATCGTGTGATCAAACGGGTTGGGGTCAGAGGGAAGACTCTAGCTTCAAACTACCAAACTTTTTATCTATGCCCAATTCGATTTCTAAAACAACTTGAACATAGCGCCTACATAATCGCAACTTCTAATGCAAACTTCGACCAAGAGGAAAGTTTCAAAGAAGAAGTGTAAAGATATGCGCGGGGATTCAACTCTAATGTTACTGGAATTTTCACGAATCGAAAATTAATTGACAGAAGTGAAGAGATAGAGAAGTTTTGGGATAATTGCGATCCTTCATTCGACATGCTTTAATTCCGTCTATTTCATTCTCTTGCAAAATTCTACGGAAGTAAAGATTTTCTAATTCTCGAAGGTAGTCTCTGGAATGAGATAAAAGCAATGCTGAATCTCAGTCTCTGATAAAATGGGCTTGTACCTCTGTAGAACAGACTTATTCTTAGTGGCGTCATGCAAATTGTGTCAATGCAGCAGAAGTGCTCTGCCGAGTGTATGTATCATTAATAATAATAATTAATTTAGTGAATAAGTGTTATTTCAGTGTACCGGGAATTCAAAACTTGTGTGCGTGACTAGGGATCTTTGACGATGTATTATTATCTTTACCGTTAATTGGAGTGAAGTGTTAGATTCGTGGAATTTCCTTAGTGTTTATTGTAAAACCCAAGCTACGTTTCATCAAGTGATCATAGGCGGTGCATTAACGACCGTGATTTCGGGTTAATATTTTGAAGTAAGATATGCAATAGGATGTTTTTGACATCTGCTTTTTCCCATTGGAACGTTTGCAACATCAAATTAAATTACTTACATAAAACTCTCTTCGCTTACAATTTTATCTTAAGCTTGTACATAAGCGGCAAAAAGCGAAGCTTATACCTAAAACAGTTAAGCAGATATCAAAATACAGTTTGAAGAAATTCAGGCGAAGAGAGTTTGTCTAATAGAGTCAAAGTTGCGAGCGTGCGGTTCGTAGCCGCAAAAGACCACCGCAAACCTGTGATGGCGATCTTGCAAGACCATTTTGAAGTTCCTTCTATAGTGATTTGCTCGGCTTGTTCGAGACTGTCTATGTGAGTGTCTGGGTCGACGTTAAAAGTCCGCCTGGCCGCCACATGAAACGAAAGACGGAACGCAGTTTAGTGTTGTGTGTGTGATGTGTTTTCCTCTCGTTTTCTTTTCTCGTTGTCTCCTTCTCTCGTACGACTCCTGAGACCTGCTAGGGAGAATGGGAGTATCGCGTTAATTCATCGAACCTGTGATTGCGATTTTGGCGCTCCATTTCGACGTGCCATCGAGGACTGATTGCTTGACCGTGCTCATGTGCGCCGAGTGACCCTCTCCCTCGATGCCAAACACGCGTCTGTTACATACACATACGTGTCAGCAAATCATATGATGTAACGTTGTTAGTGTTGCGTTATTGGATCGATAAAAAATATCTTATTTCTCAAACCGCAGGTAGATCTAAAACCATTTCAACGTGTATACTCAAGTAGGTACTAATAATTAAAATAAGCGCTAACAAAATAAAGTCTTGGAAACTTCTAAGAAAAAATCATAAGCATCTATTAAAACTCAGTATAGTTTAACTACTCTAGGACAACTTTTTTGTGGGACAGTAGACTCGAATTAGTTTTTTACTAAGACGTCTTTAATTAACAACACTGTGAATACCTAGTGAATTTTACTTTTTGGTGTTTAAGGAACTAAAACTGTGCTGCCAAGAAACAAGTATGGTTATGTGATGAAACTACCCAAATTTGTTCAGCACAGCCTGATATAAAACATACATATATCAATAATACCGTTAAACTATTAGCTATGTTTTGTAATATTGGCAACTTAACAGTGTAGTTGCTATGAAAACATTATTTTGGTAGATGGCTCCAACCTAAATTTTGTATTGTTTTATACCAGGAAAGTGAGGAAGAGTAAACTTTTTGTCCAAAAAAATGATATTTTTTTTATCATACGTGATGGTGAATACCTTACAAGTGCTATTAGCAAATTAATGAGATTGTGAATAAAAGATGTGAAAATCAATTTTAATAGTAAACTACGCATAAATCTCATTACTGCGTGTGTTACTAAACTAAATTATAACATCAACATTACCTCAGAAATCCAACCTTTAAAAAGCAATTCACAATTAAAACAATCAACATCAAATATGTAGAAATGTGTATAAAAACGTCGATACCTGATGAGTTCGAATATTTCAGGCATATCGCGTTCCCTCTGCTTCATTCGTTCCTTCATGGCTGTGATGATGGAGTTGGCTTTATCTTCCGCGCCGTGCTTGGAAGACTTCTCGGCAGCCCCTGCGAAACACACTGCTCAGGCGGTGCCAATACTGTTCTTGACAACGAGGAAAGCGCCGGGGAGGGTCCCCTGCCCCGCGCTCGAATACACTCTGGGCATCTCTCAACCACGACCGGACGAGACACAGACTGTATTACATCTTATAAATATTATATTAAATAATCAGGTCTTATCAGGTCGTTAGCCTCGAGTGGCGCGAGCCGGAGTGGATCTGAGCACGGCGCCTGTCGACCAAATCTAATACATTCCAAGGCATTTTATTAATAAATTCTTCTGCTCTTGGCGGATTATTAATTTCGGACCTATCAACAAGCCGCCAAATCTTCATAAGGCTCGGAATGTATATACCAAATTACATTAAATACTCTCTGTTCTATATGTTTAGGTGATGGAAGTATGTTTAACTGCTTGACAACAAGTATTTCGAGTTAGCGATAAAATTTAATCAAACCAAATTTTCATTCGAGCTCTGCTCTGATTTCCTATGGGAAGACAAGAAAGAACATAAAGACAGTGAAATAATACAGGTTGTTGAAATCTATGTAACAAAAGTGGAACAAATAAACTAAAGGACCACATATAATATTGAAGTGGACAGACATCGGATTGCGTGCACACATTGCTAAACAGGCACATTTTTACACATACATATGTGATTGTTTGTCGGGTTTGTTGGTGTTACTGATGCTTCGTACAGATTAAATTGAAGACAGATGTGTTAAACAGTGTAGGTTGTGACATGGGATAAGTATTAGAACAGCTAGTAGAACGAGTAGTTTTGTCAAATAGGTTTTTTGTTCGGCGCTGGGCGGGGCGACCCGGAGGAATGACTGGACCGAAATCCCTAGCTACGAATACATGATTTGCAGTCCACACTTCGAAATTAATCTTTTTGAAATTAGCTTAGAAATGAGTTGATCATAAAAATAAAAATAAGATACACAAAATAAAATTTTATAAAATAATGACGTTCAATTAAATAACAGTTCATTTATTCTTACCGTCCAACGAAAGGCAAAATATAACATAAAAATACGTATAATTATATTATTAGTAAAAGTAGAATAAAATTCAATAGAAATAACAATTGAAAATAATTCCTTACCACTTCAAAGTGTAGACTAAAATGAAGTTTGGCGTGCAGTCGATGACATTCAATTGAAATAATATTATTTTACGAGCTCGCGTTAATTTGCCTAAAGACTGCCCACCTAAATGATCGTGCAAATGTTTCACTATACTCCAAAATCCTTGGACTAATAATTTTGAATATTTTACAACAAGTGTTTCTTAAACCAATTATAGCCATGCACACCGACGAAGCAACGATCATATCACTGACAAGAGAAGGGAGATCATGCATATTATATGAGGTCAGAGAAATACATAGAATTGACGAAAATAAAAGTATCACTGAGGAAGAAAATGATAACACATCGAAGAATTAGACGTAAATGATTTTTAAACTGATCTCGACCGTGGCGTGAATCTTACTGATGTCGCTATCAGTGTTCTCAACGACAATGATTTTTGTGACTCGTGAATCATGTTTTACATACAGCGACCGACTCATGCAAAATTTTGATCATGCACATAATTTTAGCTAAGATTAATAATTGCTGCTAAAACCACATGTTGTTTTTACCTTTCGAAATAGACATCACCTAGATAACGAAATCTGAACATTTAATAAACTAGAAATCTTGAGGTCCGTCAAAATGTTAAGATTAAAAAAACCGTCACTTTTTAAAGATTAAACATGTAAATTAGGTACGAAAAAAATGCAAGATTGTATTTTGAGTTAGAGATGGATTTATGATACCGACTCCTTGTTTCTAAAGTCTACATTTGGATATTCTCAGCAGACTTTGTCAACGCAGGGACACAAAAGGATATAAATCTTGGAACTGCTCTACAAAGTGCCATCTAAACTATTCTGTGTAGTGTCCGGTATACCTAAAGTCTTGGGATATTTTCTTTTACATCATAAGTTTTATATAGGTCGATAAGTTTTATTGATTAACATTTTTTGAAAAAGTGGGCGATCATCATAAAATTAAAGTGTTACTTGAAAAGAACTTAAGTGAAACTCACGTAGCCGTGAATTCGAAGCATTTAAATGTTCCGAATTCGAGCCAACTCGATAAAAGACAGATGCCTCAACATTACGTAAATAATTAAATTATCCGAAGTAAAACAGCCCAAGTTTCTCAGTAACAAGACCGAAGAAAATGCTTTTGCTTTCAGAGAAGGAGGAAAATCTTAAGATTGCATTAAATATTGATTTTATCCAGCAGACTTGTGTATTTCGAGAGTTTGTCGCGAATGGGCGACCTGTAAAGTGTCACTTGACTGTGCGCCAGCTTAATAAGAAGCTTCAGTTGAAGCAGAGGCGGCTTTAAAGCTAAACATGATTGACACGACGCCGTAGTAAAGTGATGGTTTTTATAATTTTCATGGGGGTTTTTAATCAACGATAACTGTTTAGTGAGAAGTTTTTGTCTATACTTATGCATAAAACTTCACTGAACATTTTCTTGCAAAATACACTTGTTTTAAAGTAAAACGTAGTATTGAAATAATTTGTCATGAAATATAATTTAGTAATTTTGAGTAATTTTATGCAAAGTTCAAAATTCTCAATAAACATAATACAAACATCAAACTCGATAAAGAAAACCACTTACTCTGTAAGCAGTCAGCGTTGAGCAAATCTTTGCATTTTTCGTGGCACTTGACACCGCACTCGGTACACCTGACGCCTTGCCTGGCAATGCCCCACAGGAGACCCTCGCACTCATAACAATAGGTGGGGGATGTAGCCGTCCAAAGGACAAAGTTATGAGGAGTTGTCGACGATATTGGGTAGATGAGAGCTTGCAAAGTCTTTTTGTAGACGTGCATTTTCTGAAATACGTTTTAAAACTTTATACATTGAACTTTGAGAGAGATATTAGGAACATTGAACTGGAGTTTTACGGAAGATACAACTATTTATTTCTTTAAAAAAGTTGGTATTAATCTTGCAAGTGGTGTACAACCTTCAACCGCACCGCCGCTTACCATCAGGCAAGTTGGTAGTCAAACGTAGAACTTTGTGCTATAAAAAAAAGACTTTGCCCAAGCCATTCCGATCCGATTAAATCCTTTCAGGAGTACTGACGTGATGGAGCAATAAAGGTGCATACATAAATAATTATTGTAGTAGGACAGATAACTTACCAATTCTTCATCATTCAACGTAGCTCGGTGTACTGCAGATGTCAGACCAGCATTCCTTTTAGTAGCAGCCATGGTCTAAACAGTAAAATTCATGTGAATCAAAATATATGTGCAAACAATGAAAGAGATTTCATGAATTCTAATGCAAAGCCTGTTTGAACTGCTTTTGTTACTTCTAATAATTTTATTTTAACTGAGATATCTCAAATTATATCTCTTTGATGTCATCTACTCATGCCCTCAAAAAGCTGTTCCAAAGCCTAGTGTCGTGTAATTAAATTCTACAAATAAATTTCATAAAATATGTTCATATATACAAATTTAAATTTCGACTAAATTGCAGAAATTCGTGCGTAAATATTAACAAATAATCGTGTAAAATGTGTAGCACATTATATAACTTGATGTTTAAAAGACTTTCGAATTTCAACATAAAATTGATGTGGTATTGAAGCTATTCAACAGGAAATAAACTGACAAGCTCGTGCGGATTCCGACATTTGACTGTCGGATCTAATTCCCATTCTAGTTAACCTTACGCATTACACAAAAAGGACTGGACGATATCATCCTTTCCTATACTTTGTAAAAAAGTTCAAAGCGTAACATGCAATGGCAAAATAAAATTGAGAATCATTTCTTCAAAATATTATATTGCAAGCAACTATTATACAGCCAGTGAAAAAAGAAAAATGTTAGCCATCAAGATGTAAAATAAGTAATTGCATAACATTTCTCTTGATTTTCACTAAAGATTTCCATGCAGAGAAACAGAGTGTTGGGAGAGAAATACCTTGAGAACCTGCAAGTCCATGGTTAGGGGTAAAATGCAATGTTATCATTAATTTTCATCAGGAATAAGAGATATTGGTTCACTAGTAAAGGTTCCGCTACTAGTTGCTTCCGGTGACCCCTATTTTCCTAAAGGTTTTTACGGTCTAAGAAAAGGTCGAGGTCATCTAAGTAGGGTAAGAAGAAAATACACACAAAGGTAACATTTATATACACCGATAAAGAGAAGAGAGGCTTTTGAAGTTCTTGTATAACATTTTGACAAATAATAGAGATCAATACGATAAAAAAATCGTTACATAATTTTGCTAACCGTACAGATTTTTTCAACTCATTTTGTGAACAATGATATATAATAAGTATCTCCATTAATTGCGCAAAATGTGGTATATTTTATCGTGTGGAAGAAAACATTTATTATACGCCTAAAATTACTAAGCCTCAGTAAGCAACGTCGATGCGAGCTGTAAACATTTACGATCAATACTAAATATCTACTTTTCCGCCTCCAGTAAACTTTACCCCAAGGTGAGTTTAGCCCCATATACCCATGAACGAGACTTTATAAACAGTACGATCCAAAAAGGGTGCATTATGCCCGATTGATATCGAATTTCATTAGGTTCTATATAAGGTGCTGTGACCGTTATTAAATTTGCATATTTAGACAACGCTGTATTGGAACAAATAGGGTCGTTACGTAGTTATTTTAACAGGTAATTACCAATAAAATTGAATTTACACAATCTCTTTGGATAAATAATTTAACGGTTGTACATAAACGTACACATAATAGCATATCTCTAGCATAATATAACCTTAATGGATCATTGAAAAACACGTACCTAAATGGAATATAATTAAAGATATGTGGTAAGTCAAATACTATTGTATAATGTAGATCGTTACTTACAAGTTCTGACACGAGTGGTATCGACTTTCGTCTCGGCCTGATGTCCGGCATACTATCGATGTTACTGTAGAACGGATTGTCTCCTGGATGCCTGTTAAATATTTTGTTTATTAGTTCTAACTGCTGAATTGTAGTCTATTTTGCTTGTTTTATATTCTTGTTTTTACATGTTTGTATTTTCATTGGATGGTATCTTGATTTCAGGGACAAAATTTCTTGTAGGTACACTTTTAATAACCGTTTTCATAATTTTGACAATTTATGAACATTGGCAGAGAATTTGAATTGTTTCATGTAATTAGCCGCGTGTTTATATTTAAATTTAAATCCGGTACTTTGGTATTAATTGTTCAAAAACATTTTACTTGAACATAGTAAATTACAGATATAATTCTACGTACCCATTGCCACGTCCACCTTGATCGTTGAAACCACCGGATCCATTCTAAAAAAAAAAAAACAAATTAAGAAAACAGAAAATGAAAGCAAAACAAAACGCTAACAGTTTATTACAACCAAACAAAACAATACTTAGATTAATTAAGCTCTACTGAGTCGATCAATTTTCAACTTCTTTTCTTTTGCATTTTTATAAGATCATTTTAAACATTTTATGTGTTTCTATTAATTAAAAATTGACCCATTCAATATCTTTACAAATTATGACTTACTATGGAGAGTTAATGTTATTTCCAGCACTATACCTTTCGAAATGAACGATAAAATGCTTATTATAATAATTATTAATAACATATCACAAAATATAGTTATCATTTCGTTATGTAAACAATGTTTCATTTTAAGTAAGCCTAGATTCACGCAACACACTATTACACTGTCCCATAACTACGACAATAATAATTTGTCAAATTAAACTAAACTAAATATCACCTAAAATAAATAACCTATTCGTATAATGTCCGTATAATATAATGGTTAATCATTTCAACATCTAAAATTTGCTAAATAAGTGCAAACTATTTTTTTTTTGTGATATACAACAGCTAATAACGTCGAGTCTAAGCCATAAGACGTAATTTTTTTATCATTAATGTATAGTTATGCTTTAATATTTATTTTTGATGACACATAAACTTAATTTTCAATGACCAATTGACAGTAACCATTAATGATCATTTTGTCAAAATTTATTTTAAATGGTAGTATGTGTAGCATAATTTAACGTGAAAATGCAAATAGATCTTGTTAATTTCATTAATTTGAAATACTGATGTCCGTAATTGTTACGTGAATACAGTTTTCGCTCTATTTTAGTAAATATATTATGTTTGTCGATGTTATCGAGTAAAATATATTGTATCTCTGTTTGTGTGATATGAAACGATATGGTAATAGATGATTTTTGTACGTGAAGTCTTTTAAAAGCTTGAATAATAGTTTAACTCGCAGTAAATATTAAATATTTGAGTTTTATTTTAAATAAATGTAGGATTAATTCAAGTAGTCATCTTCTATCGATGTTTTACCGGAAATTTACGTGAGTGAAGAAACGCATCAAGACTAATTTTAACCTTAATTCATAGATTAATGAGTATATTTTATCTGTGTTACACATGCTACGCAAGAACTGAAAATTTCGAATAAGTACCTAAGTACATACAAACGTTGTCAAGCGGGTACAATATATATATATAAATCGCTTGTAATTGAGGATTTTTTTATCATTACTATCAATTTACAAAATCCAATATTAATATATAAAACCTTACATTATATTGCGTTAGTTTTGTAAATTATTGCCTCAGTATAGAAAGAGCATTCAGCATGTAGGTATATTTGAGTATATTTTATAAAGAGCACCCTAAGTCTATGTCATAATATTAAGAGTATAAGTTGAAGGTGAAAATACGGTTGAAAATAAGATTCATTTTTCACAACCACGTTCATAGTTTAGTTGAGAATTCGTATTTGTTTAGACATTGGACATAAATAATACGGAAGGTCTCCTCACGACTTGGCAGTAGAATTGTTACCACGTTGTGATTATATTTTAAGTATTGAAGTGTTAACATTTTTAACCTAAGTGACGGTTATTTATTTTACTAATATACAAACTATTTCAAAAACAATAAACTACACTCCCTACATGTATGCATGTAATAATATATAATTATATATTTTATGTTAGTAGTAATATTTTGTCTTGAAAGTAAGAACTATTCTATCGGTTAGCATATATTAAACATTGTTCTAAAGCAGTTTAAATATTTTTGCAGTGGCAATTCGGAAAATCAGTCTAACTATGCCAAGAAATTACTTAGAAGATAGCAGATTGACTACACATTGATTAATTAACTCTTAACTCTAATTTCATGAAACTTTTGCATTAGATAACTTACACTAGATGCAACTTTGTCTTTTTCAGATGATGGTGTCGCTTCAGAAGCAGGAGTCTCTGGTGTTTTCTCTTCGGCTTTTCTGTCTTTTAAAGCTTTTAAAAGTTTCCACTTGCTTCCAACAGGTGCATCTTGCGCTGCTGCAGGTTGAGGAGGAGGCATCTGTTTGACGGGAGACGGATCATCATGATGAATTTGAGGCATGTCATAATCATCGTCATACTCATCGCCACTCAGGACTGGACTATCTGGGCCAGATGTTTCGCCAGACCCTGAGTCAGCAAAAGATTTATCTTCATCGTAATCATCATCATGTTTTGAGTCTATCCTTGTTTCCGCAATGGAAGGGAAAGTAGTTACGTCCTTCCAAGTATCTCTTACAGGTGACGTGTCACACTTTATTTTAACAGTTGCTGTTTTCAATTTTAATTCTCTCAGAACAAATGACATTTTTTCCTTCAAATCTTCTTCAGGTTCTTCAGGAATTTCTTCAAATTCAGGTTCTTCGGGAAGTGTTTGCTGTCTTTCAGCTTCAATTTGAGATTGATGTTCCATTTCTTCTAACTTTCGCAATTCATAGCAGTACCATTCATCTTCTGAATCAATGCTATCTTCCGTACTTTGTCTTCTAGACGAGACTCTAGAGCCACTTCTCCATGAGTGTGTACTTCTGCTATCGTCATCGTCGTGTTTATTTGGTATATCAAGACTTTGTTGGTGTCGTGGTTGAAACTTATTTGGCAGCATACGAGTACTTTGCATTGATGGACTTCTTTCCTGCAATATTGAAAGCTCTGCTGGACCAGCAGTGTTAATGATTTCGGGAGTTGGTGGTGTGGTTTTGTTCAATCTTTTTTCTTTATGGTTGCTAGGTTCTTCAATAAATTCTTGATGAATTTCTGTATCGTGTCTTGGTGGCGAAGTATCAATTTGCTCATCGGAAACCGAAGTAGATTTTCTAAGACGATACTTTCCCAAAGCTCTAGACACGGCAAACTCTTGAGAACTACCGCTGTAAGGTTTACTATTATCGCTTTGACTGTCATCTGATGGGGCAGATGCTTTTTTTACGTCTCCAATTGTTGCAAAGAGAGATGCAGGAGATTGGTTGTCTTCTTTTTCTTCATCTTCGAAAAGATCTACATTCGATATATCAGTATCAATATCTAGTTTTTCTAGTTCTTGAATATTATCTTTTTTCATTTGACTAACACGGGCGAAGTGAAAGTCAATATCGTCACTTTTATCTCGTGGCAAAGGCAAATTTGGTGTTAGTTCGTTTTCTTCTATAATACAGTCTGTGTCTTGGTCGTCGTTAAATCCTTGTTCTTGCAACTCTTGTATTAGCTGTTGTTGTTCTATAATATCTTGATTATTAATCTTGCGCTGTTTTGGTTTTGTTGGTACTTTGACAAACATATTACTTTCATGAGTAGAGTCTGAAAATACACTATCACTGTCTTCAGATTGAGCGCTTGAACGTCCTCCAGACCATTCTGTTTCTGAAGTTTCAGGGTCAGATAATGATTGATGACTGGCTTGATTTTTTCGTCTTGCTTTTTGTAATAAACCAGACATTGACGCTACTAGATGATATTTCTTTTTTCGACGTTGAGCTGACATTATTCTTTCTTTCAGTGTTTTTTCTTGTTGTGGCTGTTCTACATTATCTACGCCGGATGGTAAAGAATGTGATCTATGTTTTTTAGGTAAATGTAAATCTGGTAACCACTGGCTCATGGAAGACATTGCTGATTTTAAAGAAGACGTTCGTTTTGGCTTTTTGGGTTGTTTATCTTGAGGTTTTCCTTTTAGATTTGTCGATATAGACAAATAACCGGATTCTGAGACTAAAACTCCACTGGAGTCTACATATTGCTCTTTTCTCATTTTCGAATCATCTACTCTTTCAGTATTTTCATACATGATATTGCCGTTCCGCTGATCATATTGTTGTTGTTTAAAATATTCTTGTTGTAGTTGGTTTTGAAACTGCTTTCGTTCTGTGATGCTCAAAGAGTGTGATTTTAAACTAGAAGTTTCCATTGAACTTGACGGAGAACTTCTTCCTCCTTGCCAAGAAATTTGATCATCGAGTGAAGTTCGCTTAGGTGAGTCATATCTACTCGATGTAGGATAGTAAGATAAAGCATCTGTAAGATTGCCTGGCGGATAAGCAGCATTTCGTCCAGTGGCTTTGTACCCATTTTGATAAAAGTGAGCATCATTTGCTCCCATTGTATTTGCTCTAACAAGAGGTCTTTTACTGGTATTTGCTGCCGACATAACTACTGTTTGTGCATGATAACTAGGTTCAGGTGGATATGAATCTCCTGTAGGCCTGACAGAAGATTCTGTAATTTCATTTCTATCTAAAATATCGGAAAAACTTCTGTCTTCAGATAAAACACCTCTTGGTGTACTATATACAGTAGTGAAAATGGGTTGTCTATTTCCAGCAACAGAATATATTGACGGAGCATCATTACTGTAATAATAATCAGGAACACTACTAATTTGTTGTTCTTGTTCAGCAACTGTGTATGTAATATCAGATTTTCTGAACTCATTTTCCACTTTTCCTTGACTTTTACTTAAATCTTTTGAGCTTCTAACATCTTGAGATACTAAAGTTCCTTTCATTAAATCATAATCATTTTTTATTTTGTTACCATCGTAAAGATAAGAATCAACCAGAGTTTCTAAGTAAGGTTTGGAATCTAACTCATATGCCATTCTTTGAACAGATTGTGGAGAAGGAATTCTTATTTTATGAGGGTCATGACTTCCGTGAGCAATTCTTCCTGTCTTTGGAGATCCAGGGCTTTTTTCTAAGCTCGACCATCCACTCATAGAAGATAACCCGGAATCTGACTTTGCAGCGACTATATTTGCACTATCTCTTTTTAGATGTTTTGGCGAAGTCTTCGGTGATTTGGGTGATCTTGGGCTTAGACGTATACCATCAGCCTGAATTGAGCTATTGGCTGTCAACATTGTTTGGTGAACATTATTATTTTCTATTGATGGAAATCCAGTACTACCATTTGGAGGAGCTGGTGGTGGGGGGCTAGGCGATTTACGTAATCTACATTCCTCATAAGCTAATTCTAAACGGCTTTCTGCTGGGCCGTTGTAAATATCATGTATAGATAGAGGAGATGACAATGTTTGATCAATATTGGTTTTATACACGTCGGTTAAAGGTTGGGATATGCTCTTGTTTCCATAATATCCATGTCTTGAAGACTCTGCCATTTGATAAGATGGGCTATATTCAAATCGGTCTCTAGAAAGAGCGCTTGGTGATTTGTTTGCTTTTGCTGCATTTATTTCTGCATTTGCTACCGCAGAACTATATGCAAGTCGTCCTGTTACAGTCGTATAGGGTTCAGTTGATGTTCTTTCTGGTACAAATTTTCTCCTGGGAGATAAATTTGATTGTAAATATTCATTTTTCCTATCTGCTAGTGAGTTATCTGTCAAAGACAACCTTGATGGAGATTTTTCTCTTACAATTGACTCCTTTGGAGTTGTTAACATAAAATCATCAAAACTTTTCATCATTTCATTAATACCCCAATTTTCACCACCTGAGTAAACACTTTTTAACTGTTCATTAATTATATGACCATCTTCGACAAGTGTTTTAGCTTCTATATCTCTATCTCTGTCGTGTTTAGTAGATCGCTTTGGTTCAGGACTAAGAAGTAAAGTTTTCAAATCTTTAAGTTCCCTAGAATCTTTGTGTAACTGGGTTGTCAATCTATCTAATTCATGTAATTTATCTACAGTTATTTGATCAATTGTACTCAAAGTTGACAAATGCACCAAATCTCTTTCACTTATGTCAGGTCCACCTTGTGTTCCACAATAATCTTTATAATCAGTAGCACTATAGACTTGTCTCGAGGTAGCAGCCACCATTTCTAAATCTGGTTCTTCTGGAGCTTCCCAAATCATGTCTAACTGTGAAGGTGGTCTAGAGGTTTCTTCACATACCAAATCATCGCGGTAAGCTTGATTTAAACTTTTATAGAAAGCTTCATTCGATTCCATTACTTCATCCTGAGGAACTAATAAGACAGAACTTCGTCCAATATCTAGGCCTTCTTCGATTCCATCTTCCACGCTACCATTTCCTAAGATTTCCCTTATGACCTCAAGTCGTGTCATTGGGTCCCTACCGGTGACTGTACGACATGTATAGAAATCGAGTAATGTTGATATAACGCCTTGTTGGTCTGCAAGGAGAGTTTCAAGCCTCTCGAGACGTTCCCACATTCTGACATACTCCTGGCTGAGAAGATCGAGTGCTCGCCAAGCGTACTTAAGCTCTGTCTCGAGTATGTTAAGACGCGTTCCCAGTCGTTCCATGTAGTCGCTGATGATATAGTCACCGGAGTAGGGGGGCAAGTCAGGTGGCAGCGCGAGAGAGCCGCATTCGTCCATATCGCCCTCGGCACCCCCACTCCCGCCGCCCTCGCTTCCCTCCATCACGCCGCTTGCGCTTGCCCCCCCATTGTCGTGAATATCTCGCATCATCTTCGGAACGGATAGAGGGTTGCACGGAACATTTTTCACTATGAGTCATCCCATATCGTTTTACCAAAATCACTTTTCACGCAAATTCGTCTCTTTGACGAAACGAACACTAAAGTCATTTTATCACTTTTGTGTCTCAACACATGTTCAACTGTTTTATTTTTCACTTTTTCACTATTAAAGTTTCAGTATACTTTGAACTTCGACGGAATAATAGTAATTAGTTTTACATTAAAAATATATTTTGAGTTCATCTACCACTTTACTGTAATCGAAAATCAATAGTTAGGTGTGTATTTGGCTCCACTGGTTTGGACATAAACGGGTTTATGTTCACTCCAGTGTCAGGGGTTAAAAGGAATACCTCGTTGGAACACGTCAACTCCAGGTTTTTAGCGACCCAATTTGAACAGGAAAAGGTCATATTCGAAATATTGGGCGTCCGAGATTGATTAAAGTTGAAGTATCCCTCAGGGAGGCAGCTAAGCGGTTCGAGCTCGATTCCACGTGAGCATGTGTCTCAGAGGTGGAAGGCGACGGCGGGGAGAGGAAATAGGATGAACGAAAGGAAATTAACGCCGAGTTTCGCCACCGCTTCGCTTAAATTGACCTTGGATTTATAAGATTAGGAAAGTAGACATAGACCGTATTGATTTAAGAACCAAAGAATAACTCCGGAATGGTATAATATCGATGACGTAGTTTACGTATTTGTTATCGAAAAGTGTGTGCCGAAACCACGCTTTCTTTAGCACCTATCCCGTAAATGAGAAATGTCTATAAGGCGAAACGTGCCTGGCTTCCTAAGACGAGAATGCCTTTGACACCATATAGAGGAATACTTTGAGAAGCATAGATAACACGGCATGTAGGAATACCTATCTAAACAATGTAAGTAAGCACCGTGTTATGCGATCGTGAGGTTGAAATACTTTATGAAGGTACCGTTTGCCGAAGAAATATTTTACAACGTATCTGTCGCCTTGACAAAACAAAACTTTGGTATTAAATAGTCTCTATATATAAAAATGTTATGTTGGTTTGTGTACGCTTCAAAAACTCGAAAAGTTCTGCACCTATCGAGCTGAAATTTCACAATGATTTTTGTCTATGTTGATTTATGTTTTTATCTAATTTTTGCATCACAATGTGCCACAGCAAAGCGTGGCCGGGTACAGCTAGTATTATATAGAATACATTATTACTGAAAAAGTTTGAACTTCCAGCAAAACATTTCAATGGAAACATAAGTATTAAGCAATATAATTCCCTTTTCAGTCTATAAATTGTTCTATGAAAACCCGTACACGTGTAACCCGAGTATATTGTATAATGTATACATAGTATGCTATCAGACATATGAATATTTTAACAAAATTTTCACATAATTATCTTTCAGTAATTTAATTGTATTATATTATAAGGTCAAAGTTGACAACACGGTTAGAAAATCGAGGCCAGAAATTCTATCTTTTTTATGAAGATAGAAAACCTTTCCCTTCAAAATAGCCGAAATAGGATATTGATTTATTATTCCAAGGGCACAAAACGTAAAGAAACCTCGACTTGGTTTCTTAGAAACACAATTTCCTTATAAGAAATTTGTGGAGTTACCTGTTATTTAATAATCTTCCCTTACACGCCGTAAAGCACAAAAACTCTTTCTTGATAATAATTAAAAGTGTAGGTATATTTCCTAACGAATCCCACTTGAGTAGTAATAGAATTACAAAATACCTACAAAACATATTATATAAAAATATTATCTTAAAAACTTCTTTGTTAACATAATCACTAAGCACAATAGATGGCAGTGGTTGGGAATAAAATAAATATAATTAGAAAATTGATGGCAGTTTTTCATGAGTTGCCATTGGACTTACTGAATATATATCCCAGTTTTATAATTAACTAGCGGATCCCTTCGATCAATTGGTCGAAGAGCGGAGCCCCACAATTTGAACGTTAGCTCAATAACCTCAAATTTTAGTGGTATTAATTTACCTATGTGTTAATACAGATAATAATATACTGTCTACCTACGTATTTAATTTCATTCAAATCCATTCAAACTTTATAGAGATATATATCAAAAATACACTCTTAAAAACATATAAACACACAAACTTCCACCTTTAGGTAATTCATTTCTGCGATGCCGAAACCTTACATACCTGTGCAACGTAACATATAAGTAGTTATTTTTGTCATATTAATATTTATAATTGGACTTTGGAATTACTCGTATTAGAAGAACTGATTAGGTAACATTCTCTGGTGTACATTATCCATTATTTCTCCATTTAATGAATATAGTCT
>JADLOZ010000050.1:0-25000 GCA_017562165.1 Ectropis grisescens
AAAAACACATGATACAATTCACATTTATAAACCTACACGACTTTTGAACTATTATACCCAACTGTTCGAATTACGAACTTATACTTTGAATAACCGAAATAACGCACAGGAATAGAAAATTCCAGAAACAATAGTTGCTATTAAAACTTTACGTAAAACAGTTGAAACTCCTCCTACTCGTTACATAGAGAGCAAAGTTTGACATGGTTACAAAACTTATGGTAGGTACAATTTGACTATCGGAAATTCACGTCACATTTGGCGCGGGTTTATTTTTTAAGTTCCCGTACGAAATATCTGTATGTGTCACAAAAGCGAGGGTTAGAAGTTTCTGTAGATCGGCCAAGTTTCTCGCATAAGCAACTTTTACGGTGTAAGCCGCGCTACAAATTTGTAGGGTTTTATTTCGTCTGCGTATACTTTTTATTGAACAGTTAACGAATGGGTTTCCAAAACATCATAAAACTAAGTTTTAGGTTATGTTACGTAAAATATGATTTAACTTGCTGAAGATTTGTAAGGTTATATTTTAAAAATAAAAACTGTTGCAATAATCCTCATGATCCAAAATTAACTATGATAAACTCGGATTTGAAATAGACCTTAATTATAACGTTGTTTATGATATTGTTTGGTTCGACTTTTTTGTTTCTTTTTTCGAGAGGTTTTTTCCTGAGGCATTAAAGATTTGCTAATAGGTGTGCACCTGGCGTTATCTAAAAACTCTATCTCGCAACTACCCTTCTGATAGCACTTTCGAGTACCTCCAGTGAACATTTGCACAGGCAAGGTATCGCATTTTTCTCTCCGATCGTGCATGAGGGAAACAAATGGCTTCCGTTTAGGAAATAACACTAAAAGTAGGCACATTTGAAATTGCCACTTAAATCTTGGGATCCTCAATCGCCATTTTTCTTTGCGTCTCAACAGACCAATCGGAGTAGAGAGTGAACAGTTATTCGCTATATGGGTATATAGTTGTGGATTTAAATTTACATATTCTAATAAAACTTTGTTTTGATAGTAGAGTAAGGATTTTCTCTTATTTGTCTTTGTCCTAAAAACTGACATTGTTGTGTTCTGTACATAATGGCTACACTGACGCTAAGTTCTAAATTTATTTTCTTTAAAAAAATTATGATCAGAGTGCAAGTATCTAAGATCCTATTTTGGAATGAGATTTGCATGTATCTTGACTATAATGTGCGCTTGAGTTAAATACTTGTCATCATGCGGCAATAAAATACAATGTATACAAATGTAATTATACTATATAGTCAAATTTTTTTAAAATAATTTTTTTTAATCTACATATACAAATACTGTTGCTAGTGGCGCTAGATGACACCTTAATATAATATATTAAGCGCCACTAGCAACAGTATTTGTATATGTAGATTTAAAAAAATCAACTTTGAGAACCAAACTGGTTCACTGATAGATACATACAATGTAAACGGCCGGATTTGACAAAAACTTCTAATTAGAATGGATATTGTGAAACAAAAGAAGAACGAACGATCATAGTATCACGGTGTTGAGCTTAAAATAAAGTTAGGCAAGGCGTACTTCCAAGCAGAGTGAAGACTAGATTAAGGTTTTGACAGACTAGGCGAGATTCAGTGTTGTTAGTATAGCTCTCCTCCGCACCATCGCATAGTGGCTTACCGCGGTCAAGAGCTAACCTTTAATGATTGAAAAAGCCATAACTATAAAATAATCAAATTAGGTTGTAATTGTCTGTATTTGCAATGCAACTCGATTTGGCAATGCCTTTATCACAAATAAAATAAAAATATAAATCGTGTGTAATTAGAATTAAAAAAAAAAAACTGATCTGTTTCCCCCTACAACAATTACGGGCCACAAAGTCCGCATACGCTTCCTAATATCTATTCGTCTTTTACGTTCCTAAGAGTGATGAGTTCACACCCCCTCAAGCTTCGAACAATCAATCACATGCCTCACAGTCGTGATTACCATAAACTTCCCGTTTTAGCAGGACCCAGGCTTCTTCTAAGCTCCATCGATCCATCCGCGGCCATTTTTGCGCCTTCCACATAAAATATATCAAGTGTGGCCGTCCTTTTTCAATGAAACTTGCAATTGGCAAGTTGGGAAGATTTCGATGGATTTCGTCCCCTTAACTTGGCCGTTTAGAAAAATAGTCCACGTAAGGAGCTTGATATTATTTGTTATCTGAATATTTAGTTACGTGTGCAGCCCAAAATATGGTAATTTCAAGTAACCGATATAGCTTATTATGTTATGTATTTATGTTAATGTTTACAAAAACTAAATAAAATGTATGAAATTATACTTACAAACAAGTATTAGTACTTATGTTAGTAACATATAATCATAATATCTTATCTATATAATATAACACATTTTTCAAGTAACAAATAATTTGTACAACTTTTACCTAGAATACACTTAATAAGAATAGAACCTTCTCTATGAAATATCAGTTAAAACAAAGAAAAGTGGCTAGTCTCCAATAAAATAACTTCCAAGGAGCAACAGACACAGGAACTACTGAGTACCAGGGTAACATATCTTAGCGAAGAGTCCCAGTATCATTAATAATGCTGACTATAACTATATTTCCCGTCTGGCTCGCAGGATGCAACGGTTGTCGCTAACGAGATTTTGGCCTCACCCTTACAGTCTTAATTAACAGTGAGGTTTCTTACCTTAGCTATAATTTCCGGTTGGATAGTGAGCTGCCCGTGTGACTGACAATAGATAGGCAATCTCTATCCGACACCACACCTCGCTTGCATTATAATAGTGTTATCTATTCTTACCTACGCAATATATTCGTGTAAGCATTCAGGGTAGATTGGCGATAAAGTAAGCACCACGCATATAAGATTACGAAGAACAACTGAATTATATTGAATAACATAACACAGCACTTATGACAGGCGATCTAAATTTGATTTAATAATAACGAATTAAATAATAACTTAGATCGCAATTATTTTTTGTGTGAGTGTGTTTTCAATGAGTTCAAATCGCGAAAATTTAATGAACTCCTGTGTGAGCAAAAACGGTACACTGTAGTCAAAACGTAACAAAGCTGTTGCCCTTTTTTGTCTGATCTACCTAAATTAGGTTAATGTTTTCATATACAAAATTATATTACCCCACTGGTGGGACTCGAGACCATCTTTCGCAAGGAAAGAGTCAGAGTCAAAATCGAACACTCTGGCCAAGTGTGGGTTGGTGGATAACACGTGTTTTTGAAAAAACTATTCATTGGAATACGTCGGTTTCTTCATGATGTTTTCCTTCACTGTTAAAACTAATAATGACGACACAAACTTGTAAAGTGTAGATAAAAAAACATCTATACTTAGAAAATTACACAGTTGCAGGTGGGACTTGAACCTACAACCTTATGATTGTGAAATTGGGAATTGTCGTCATGGAACCACTATTCCATAAACCACTGTTTTCGTATGAGGCAGCTTTTTTTATTTGTAATATGAGAGCATTTTGTAGTAATACTTTTTCAACGTAGCGAGTGTCATTTTAGAGTTTTAAATTCCAACACATGTACTGGGATCAATTATGATAAGAAAGATCTCATTGAGCTCAGCACAAGAATAAACAGCCCACTAAATATTCTCCCACTGTTGGGAACTGGGTCTTTTCTCGCAAAGATGAAACCTCTCCTTGCGAGAGAAGGGCATAATCTAACACGCTGGCCCAGTGCGGATTGGTGGACGGAACATCTACACTCTGTTTTACTCAAAGTACCTAATGATTTAAGCCAAATGTTAGCAAGCTTGTCTACTTTGCTAATTGAGGATAGCGCAAAGATAATTTTTGGCTTCTTAAATTTGGTATAATGATTATCATATTACACTTAAACATAAATTTGACTGAAGAGTAAATGCAATGTCTATGTGAATATTTATTTTTTATTCTCGAATGTAGCAAAATTCTTAACTGACCAATACAATCGTTTCTTACATGTAAGAGACATGCATGTCGCAATCCAATCGTAGGAGGCTCTCCCCGAGTCAATCACTATCGTTTTATTGCAGCGCGTAAAATTTTATAGGCATTACATGCCCTTATTAACCTATTTCTACGCTGACAGATATTTCCATATCATTTCACGCAATAAACTCCGTCCATAATTTTGTTATGACACGAAAATATAAAACGGCATTACAAAGATTTTCCATGTAAAAATTTATTAATTCCGATTCTAATCGGACGGCAATCAGTATTTAAACAACTACCTAATTTCCTATGTCGGTACATACATATATAAATTTAATGGTCATAAAACACACGGCACGCAATTTTGAAATGACGCAACTAACTCGAGTCGAA
Source organism: Ectropis grisescens (assembly GCA_017562165.1). Taxonomy (NCBI): domain Eukaryota; kingdom Metazoa; phylum Arthropoda; class Insecta; order Lepidoptera; family Geometridae; genus Ectropis; species Ectropis grisescens. The sequence continues at coordinate 4,354 of JADLOZ010000050.1, forward strand.
GGGAAGGACGTAAATTACAGCTCAACAGGCCTTTCCGGCCCGTAACGATTTCCACTCGAACTTAAATTTGAAGCGTGAAAGAAAATTAATTAATCACACATGGTGCTAGGCGGTGTGCACATGAACGCACCGATCGACGGCGTTGTGGCTCGCGGTTGTGTGAACACACCCCTATGCGCGAATCTCGGATATTATTCCACGTAATGCTTTAATATACGTGTGTTCACATATATAAGCTTTATAACCCTGTAACATACTAATAACTTTATGCTACAGCTCAATGGTAAGAAACCTCAAATGAATTGACAACACATCATAAAACTCGTGCCTAAATCTTTCAGATATGCTTTTCGCGAAGGGACATAACCAGTAAAAGTTACAAAGAAGTTAGCTATATCAAATCTCGGAGACAGTTTGATAGGCAGCGGTATAACGCCTTTACCATCAAAGAAAAAGTTCTATTCAACGACATTGAGACGCAAAAATGTCATGTGTGTCACGTTTGTTCCGATTACACAAGAACAACATCAGCGTTTGATCTAATCCGTTTAAAAAGTATGACTTAACCAAAAATACATTCTCAAAAACTTTATCGGAACATAGAATTGAAACGGTAATTCAACAAACTACATTATTTTCGTATGATAATGCTTTCACAGTTTGATGGAACCGGGCGGGTTGGTAATCCCGTATAGATTGAGGAAGTTGAAGATTGCGTATCGGGAGATGATTTAGGGAGAAGTCGTAAAGTATCGTAAGGAGGCGCGCGTAATTGAAACAGTGTCTGCGTAGGGAGACAATAAAGTAGTAAGGTCGGCAAAGACGCGAGGGCGCGTGTCATCAATAAAGGCCATACGTTAGAACAGGCCGCTTCATTACGGAGCCGCGCACTGTGTCTCCACATTCCCATTACGGCAGAGTTAGGAGACGCGAGCGGCGATAAATAGCGGCCGAGAAGCCCTGCTTTATTTCTTGCACACAATTTCATTTACATTAGAGGTGCTGAACCTACACTCCTCGAGAGAGTCGTATGGAAGTCGCGTTGAGATTCATGCAAAGCAAGTTACGAGCTACGGGACGGAGTGCCGCAGACCTTAATCTAGTCGGGGATGCGAAGGCAGCACGACGCCAATCTGCCTACTTAATCACTACTAATTGCGGAGCTTAATACGTGTACGTACGCGTCACATAATTTCATACAAACTCTTACTCATAAATTCACAATTGAACTAACTTGACTCATCGTTAATGTCTTGTGAGATAGATGAGAAGAGATCCATAATTATGAGTACGCGGTGTCATTCAAGCTGATACTATTTTTGGGATAGATAGTGTTGATTTCTGGAACTTCTAATACTCATAAAACTTTTTTTTTATCTTTACTATCGAGATGACATATGATGCACTCATTATCACTCACAAAGCTAAATCTCTTAGTAGGTTTACATAAAATGAAATATACAAATAATAGTAGTAGTGGCGTACATTGCCACCTCACTAAAAACCTAACGCCATCTGGTACGTTATCGGGAACTTTATTTTTCTAAAATCGTCTAATTGCCGTTATTATACCAGCTCATTGCTACGAAAAATATAAATTGGAACATAAATAAAACACACACACATAATTGAAAGTACATATCGACGCGATAATCCCCATCGAAAAGTCTGAACTACTTGAGATTACTGACTGCTTTTGAAAGCTATACGTACGACTTTACTCCATAAAAAGTCAGTTAATTCAAACAGAGCTCATGTGACTTTTAGATTTTTAATTAAGAGAGCGTTGCATTTATGAATAGAAAGAGTCAGTTTGCCGTTGATAGCAACATCTAATTTTGCAAATTGAAGCTGCGTTAACGCTCTCAGCCACAAACGACAGGCGCCCAACAATTACTTTAATGCAAACTGCATTCATACCTCTAACGCTCCCGATCTCGGAATATCGTTTACAATTTTATTCGATTCTCGAATATTTTCTGGTGTATTTCGTGGAAATGCTTTTTACAGCGAAGATAAAATATTTGGAAGAAGGTATCGTGTAGGACGTCTTACTACGAGTAAACTGCGAGATTCACAAGAGCTAACCGGTGAGGGTAAATTCGTTGCAAGGGAGTGTAGAAGGTATACTTTCAGATAAGCTACGGGTATACTTTTAAGTATGATCTAATTTACTTTCGTATAAGCTACGGGTATTTTATTTTACATTTAAGTATGATCTAATTATATGCGTAATAAAGTAAATTAATAAAAGACGCTATCAACATCAATAATCGGTTGTGTTGTGTGACTAAAATATGACTAGCAATAACCCAAATTTGCATAATTTTGAAAAAGTTTTTTTTTGCGGTTGCATCAATAGTTTAAAACAATCCATTATCCTTTACAAAGCACTCTTCAACGTTCAATACATCAATGATAGTTCCAATGTCATTTGATATATTTAACGCAATAACTTAAGCAGTATTCATAACTAGTTTAAAATTCTGTCCAAGTGACACAATACATTATTCCGTTTTCTATCAATACTTTCTTACTAATAGTAGTAAGCACTTAACCATAGTACAAATTAGTTAAACAACGAGTCAGCAGTAATCGTGTTTAGTTACAATTGCAAACGTTCGGTCCGGTAATACCGCTGAGTGTCTGCCAATACCGATTTACACGTTTTGCCTTCGCTTTGCCACTTATCTTGATCACTTATTTAGATGAGACTGTATGGATTCTCACCTCATATTGAGATCCACATTTATTCGGCCTTTTTTATGTTTCTTGAACTTATAAGCGTGTTTTTTGTAAAGTATAGATAAATGTGGGTGATGTTCATGACATTTGTTGAATGAACTTGGCTGGCCACACTGTCGTGTGTCTAGATAGTAATGCTTTTCTCTACTAGGTAATTGACAACAAAACGTGAGCCAGCGCAAATTACCAGATTTACGGACCCATTTTATACGTCCATATATTTTTTTAATTTCAGCTCATTTTATTTGGATATTGTGTTTTTTCGTAATGAAATCAAAATTAATTGCGTTGTGAGCGTAAAATAAAGCAACTAACTCACAAACGCAGGCATAAAACATCCACTTTTTATTAGAATGACACTGAACACATCAAGTCAAATTGCATTTATTATGTTTTCATTGTATTCAAAATGAAAATGTCTGTCGTGCCGTGGGGGCGGTGTTGCCACTCGATCGATTTCATTCAGAAATAGCCGTGGGCGTTTGACAGGCTTCCTTTGGCCCGATGAATGTTGCACGCGCTGCGCCGTGTATACCACCACCCCTTAATACTTAATGTCGTACATTTCTATGACGGCGACCAAAGACTTCATACGGCGTAGACATTACATGATACTGATTATTATGAATTTAAAAGTGTTTCTCATCAAATCAAAATGTAGGATTATTTTATTTTTAAAGCAAAAGTCGAGACATCGCTGACTACACGTAGGTTGCGTGTGATAATTCAATAAAATTTTCTTAGAATCTGCGGTTTTGCAGATTGTGCAGATCTATAGTGCATATAAATATGCTGTTATCACCTGGTAAATAATGTACCTACCTACATTATTCGTTATTATTCAATATTCGGTATTATATATATTTAGACAAGATGGCAAACGATCCTAAACCTTTTAATCAATCTTTTTACATGTATTTTTAACCGACTTCCAAAAAAAGGAGGAAGTTATTAATTCGTCCCCTATATTTTTTATACTAATGTATTTACTTATGTCGGTGATAGTTTTGTAAAACATTGTTTAAAGTTTAGTTTTGACGTTGCATGAAGAGGAAATTTAAAGCGAATGGCGCGTAAACAATATACTATTTTACAATTATTTACAACACCCTTACGTACTCCACGTGACATTTTAGTGCATTATGTGGTTTTATTTGTATAGACTGGACGTAATGACTTTCCTTTGTGTGATGCCGATCGATATTACCTACCGCAATCATGCATACGATATTGCTGTGAATGTTTGTTTTGTCCACGTATTTAAAAAAAAGTACTGAATATGATTCTTCTTGGATGTTTGTGGTTCGTTGAAATATCACAACGGATTTCGCTGAAATTTAGTTAGAACATAGCAAATAGTATTATAAAGTTACCCAAAAATGAAAACATTCTATGGGCACATCCTTTTTTAAACTCCGCGTGAACGCAGTCGCGGGCAACTACTAATTTTAAATACATTTCGTTGTAATTGGGGTATGTACGATTTAGTTCATATAAATCATACATTTAGTTATAAAAATAATATAACTAATTTTGATAGGAACAGAATTGACAAAGCGCCTACAGATTATTGGGTCCTACGCACATTTTTCTAGCTCATACTCGCAACTTTTCGATAATTACAAGTGCTCTTTTAATAGTATGGGTATTCGATAAAACAGATTTCAGAGAAAGTTCACTTCTTAGATTTACTGAATAATAAATTAACTTATGGCTTGTCCAGTCGGGAGAACTCTCTCATTGCAAAGGAAGGCCCCAAGTCCCAGCAGTCGAAACATTTAGTGGGCTGCTTATACTTATGATATTGTAACCCACACTAGAGATGTCTTGATTTTTATGTCTAGAAAACGTTTAGAAGGATGCAAAATGACTGACTGGCCAGTGCAAATATTTGTGTGATGAATTCAAATGTTTGCACTGTGTCTGGGTGTTTCTATTTATGATAATAAATATTTAAAACTATATATGTATTATATCAGCTATCTGGCCGCCATAGTACAAACTTTGCTTAGTTTGGGGTCAGATGGTGTTGTGTGTGAATTGTCCACCAATATAAAAAAAATATAAAAAAATTCTATTAAAGCAGCTTCACTGAATTTTCGTAGAATCTACGATGACACGACATAAAATTTGTGCAATTTACTAGTGGCTGCAGGGCTATCTACGATTCGCACGTAGCGACGACGGTGCGACGAGTCGATCGCTTATATCTGATTTGAATTTGGCGCATTACGGCCCATCGACTCCCCTCCCTCCCAAACATTTCACCCTCTCTGTAAACACTCCAACACTTTAAGCAACTGTGTCGAAATTCGACAGAAAACGTCGATTCCCGCTTATCTTATTCCTTCGAACAACAGTTACGTAAATATGGAGCTCTCCGGGTGCGCGGAGTATTTCATTATGGAGACCTGTTGAGTGTAAGATTTGTGAATCATCTGCGTTTACGTAAACTGAAAAAACATTTTTTGCATACATTTTCGTGAGAATCTCTCTAGTGTGGATGTTGATCTTGGAAAACCTTAAAATTATGTTACCTTTACATTTTTATCGGAGCAGAAGTGTGATTCTGGGAGCTCTCAGCGTAGCCTCCGGTTCTCACGCCCCGGCTTCCGCTTAGCGGCAATCAGGGCCCAGGCTTGCGACGCTCTGTCAATACGACGCCGAGAGGTTTCCCTGATAAACTTATCTAGACCCCCTCCCCCTCACACCCCAAGCTCTCCCCCTCTCGTCTCCGTTTATCGCACACGTATGTTCGTACGCTACCCCCGCAAAGCATTACCCGGACAAAGTAGCTTGCCTTTTGCTTCTTTGACTTTTACATAGTTTCGTTAATTACTTTTATCGGTAATGAAGGTCATCTGTTTGACCCATATAAATTTAATGTTGTTCGAAATGTAATACACACATTAATATCTACGTACTTGTCCCTCTACCAGGGTTTATATAAGTTGATCTCAATTTACTATTCAACGCAGATGTTTAGACCACCACTAAGTAGTGAAGTACAAACAGTGTGTTCCGGTTTGAAGTGCAAAGATTGCTGGGTGACGAGCGCTGTGCAGTGTTGCGTAGTGATTTAGATTATTTGTGTTCAAATTCTTGCTGGCACTATGCTGTTATGAGAAGGCGTGTTACTTAACAAAATAACCGTCTATAAAATGTCATGTAGATATGGTTGTGGTCATTAACTGTTCATAACGTATAACAGATAAAAGAAAAAAAGATCTGTATAAATAAAAATGAATATATCTGTATGTCTTTTATAGAATTGTTAATTATGCATTTAATCGTGTGATGATCATTAGCAAAATTGTTGTGCAGGAGCCAAAGGTTTTTGTGTTGGTATGATCAATTTTCAACACGTGGCTTAGCAACGCGCGCAGGATAGATACATTCAGTATCTATACTATCTAGCACAGTGTAGTATGCTTGAAATCGAAGTGTTGTTGTACTTTTTGATCCGGAAACAAGAAATCGTCATTTGTTTATGGCATCGATATAGAGGCATTCGGTCAGAAACAGCCACGATATTTCATCCTTTTATAAAGTTGTCTATTTGGCCGGTTGCCCGCTCCCTGCCACGAGTATTTCAAAGGAAACAGAAATAAAAGTACAAAGAAACAAACGCAAAATCTTATAAAATGCAGTTAACGTCAACACACACGCGACGTCGGACCGGTGAGCTGGTACACTTTAAGGAACTTGTTTTATTTCGTTGTTTCAAGCGTGGGAAGAATCTCAAATAAAGTCCGACTTCAAGACGACCAGATTCTTTACATAATGTTTGTAAAACGCGTCAGAAATGCCGTTAGTGCATTTAACTAGACAGCAATTTTACGTAGAGACCTTCAACAGTAACTATGAGTCTATTGCGTCTCGATAAAAATGGGATATACAAAAGTATTAGACGATGTGGTGTGTGATATAAAAGCAATCAAATGCAAAGTCTTTAATGACCAAATTCCGTTGTGGTGGCTTGGTGACTAGAATGTGCGATTCAGACTGCGGGCTCGTAGGTTCGATTGCCGCCTGTACCTTTTTTTCCTAAGTACAGATATACAATTTTGCTATCACCAGTAGCTTCGACGGTCAAGGAATAATCGTGAGGAAACCGAGATGTTCCAAGATTATTTCGAGGTCATGCGTCATCCGCGAACATGCACTGGGCCAGCGTGGTGGATTATGACCTTGACTTTCTTAACGAGCGAAGGCCCAGAGTCCCAGCAGAAGGAACAATTTTCAGGCTATTTACGTTAATAGCCAATTATTCAACATATACACATATCATTATACAACAAAATAAGAAATAAACATACATTTATTTTCTTCTGTTTTTTTCTATTAATACGTATAGTTATGTTAATGAGATTTATTTGTAATGCCTCAAAAACTTTTATTTGTTCAAAATCTAAAATATTTTTTTGGGTCCCTAACATTATGTCTGTCTGTGTTCATTCGTCAAGACAGAAGATGTCGCGTGAAAAGAATACTATTATAGATTTTATTTTTTTGTAATTTTACCAACAATAAGTCATTAGCGTCCAAATTCTGATATATCTTACAGAATTTGAAAACATTAAATCTTAACGAATGACAATTCGCTTTAGAAGTGGAAAACCTTGTATTGTTCGAAATAAATATAAAAGCACTTAAAATGCTAACGATTTTCAGAGTTAATTTAAGCCAATACTTAAGTGTGTTTCACAAAGACTCGTGACAAATTCCAGATGGAAATACGAAATCAATAATCTTGAGAGGTAAGAATAATTTATTCGTAAAATTTATTGACCTTACTGTTTTACCTTTAAAGGTTTTCAGTCAAATCAATCGAGTGAAAATTTAATGACTGGCTTATAGATTGGTATTCCCGTGAACGTGAGTGTTAGTCGAGGCGGTGGGGCGTAAAACTTGGTGTTTTCTTGCGAGACAATTAAATTTCTCATACATCGTTGAGATTAGAAGGAGGCAGGTTTAGGGTGGCATTAAGCCGGCGCGCAGTAGAGCTTCTAGTCCGCTCGGGTGAGCCAACGTCTTCGCCCGGCGTCGAACACTCGATCGCGCAATCGATATATCGCCTCGAGGGCGCGCCTACATAGCGCCCGGCTAAATACAATTTACCTTTGTTATTTTTCGTGTCATTAAGCTGCGATCGGTACTGCGAGCTCCGATGCGAATTGTTTGTGAGCTTTTGTTTCCGAATCCCGTCACTGAGCGACCGACGACGCGACGCGACATCAATTAACGTCGAATCTCTTCTGTATTTTCTCCTGGCCGTCCATATTGCCGGTGGATTTAAAACGAAATCATTTTCCACAGTGTTGTTCGAATCAGAATTTATTTATGCCGATTTAATTGTGAATCGAAACTCAGTGGTAATATTTTGCTGTTTGGGAAGTTAGGCTGGCATTTATCTGCGAAGCCCCCTCGGTTGCGTGTCGCAGAACAAATGGGGGTGGCCACGGAGCTGACGGTCGCCGTTGGAGTAGACGCCTGTTCATTTGTAAAGCTTTGTCGGACCTGACAAATGGCAACTCTCACTATTTTTATGTCGCGGAGGATAAAGATCGATTTAAAAACTCCTCTTTATAGGAGCGCCTATTCTATTAAAACCAAACAAATCTCGTAAAAAGTCGCATTCTGTCACAACTTCCAAGATACATCTCTTTATTTGAGACATAACACTAAACAACCTTCTAAGTCATAATAATCTGGGCTTCCAAGTTTTATATTACATGTTGATTATGCAGCCTTATCTAGGCATAAAACTTGGTGGAAAGACACTCAGCGCGGTAAAGCCTCGCTCACTCACTTCCCCGCGTTAATGCAAAAGCACGTAGTTTCATGTCGACGCAGAAAGTTGTGCAAAGTGCACAAAGTGCGCGAACGCCGTGGCAAAGCCTTCATTTGTCGGCTTGTGACGTCCGCGTGACAAATGTGGACGCAGACTTACTCGACCTGTGCCGTCTACACCCTACTACCGTCACAATTAAACTTCACTGAGAAAAATGTAGACATAAAACTGTTCCGTAATTTATTAAATAAGATATCTCGATTATTAAGTCGAGTAAGGCTGGAGTGATCTATTCGATTGACTTTAATTTAAGCCTGTGTACTTTTCTGAAATGTTGGTAGAGAAAATTCTATTGCTAAAGGTTTGGGTTAGCGTAGATTGGGTAATTTATACTTGCCTCCTGCCCTCCTCCTGTAGGGCGGAGAAAGATACAAGCATCAGAGAGAGCCACACTGTTCGTTAAAATTACTTAATGGATCGATTAAGCGTGGGACGTAATTGTGAGGCAGTAATTTACACTGCCGTACCGCATTATCAAGAAAGGTTTATTTCACTGTGTCCTTACGAAATTATCAGCCAAATTTTGTCGTAAATGTGTACGAGTTGCGAATGTTAACTCAACAGGTTATTTTATGTAGCTTCATTATAAACTCACAAATAGGAAATAAGATGTGGCATAACGATATTAAATAATTACTTAAGACCTCATAAAATTTGTCGTGCTGTATAATAAGTATTCAATGATAAGCTTCTTGACTTCGCGAAGCAAATTAAAATTCAATTTGTGACCCGAACCGTGAAGCATAACGGATTGTCGACCGATTTCGTCGCCTCCTTTCTTCCATAATTTTGCGAGTCACCCGTTCTCGAGTAGGTATTTATTCAGTTCCACAGACTTCAATAAAGGTCCGACTAGATCTGGGAGTTCATTAGTTTCTCGATCTATAAACGAATGACTTCTACTGCAGTTCGCGATCTTTCTTTTAATTGTTGTTTTGTATTGTTACAGGTGGAATGCAAAAAGGCACAACCGAAAGAAGTAATGCTTCCTGCGAATTTGGCGAAGACGAGAGCCGCCGGACGCGGCGCGTACGGTGAGTTGCTAGGTAGCGCCGTGGCGGCCGGCGCCGGCGGCGTTAGATATGCTCCCTATCCGATCCATGCGCCGGCGCAGCTGTTGGTGGCGGGAGCGGGCGCGGCCGCAAGCCCGGCCGGCCACGCGGCCGCCTACCGTCGCGCGCTTGCCGCCCTACGCCCGACTCCGCGCCCGCACCGCCCCGCTCTGACTTCCCTCACCATCCCCCCCTTAGCCTACTCGGTCTCCGAACTTCTAGGAGCTCACGCTCTTGACTACCCTACGCTATACTCGCCTCTGACTCATGCGACTTTACCGACCCCGCTGCCTCTCTGATCTACAATTCTTTTCCAGCAGCATCCTCATCACCCCTTCTAAGAAACTACAGTTTCTCTATAGGTTATACTCCTTTAGATGCTGCGTCGGCTTCCCCATTCCTTATTTTCTGAACATTCCTCTCTCTCTTCTCTTCCTGCCGAGCCTACGTGACAAAAATGTATTCTAAGGAAACTGATAATATCTCAAGTGTCTTATTTTAGAAGTCGCCATTAGAAGACGAGTTAGTTAGCAGATTTTCGAAATATGTACCGAATATTAGTCGAGCCATAGTATCAATTCTTATATTAGGCATAATATAATTTTATAAATGATAATTATACATTTTAAATAGAAACAGAGATTGAAACAATATTGCGTAGGGTTGATAGAGATCAATGATTTTATACCAGGTTGTAGGCGCTTTTGAAATTTGATTAAAGAGACACACTCTATTTATAGATTGTAAAATATAGTATTGAGCCTGGTTACAGAGATTTTTGAGTAGTAGCTTTTAAAAGAACATAACAGTTCTTCTGAGTCTTGCCAGTTTTGCTACATTTCCATCCATGAAGTTAATTCCTTTTAGCGACAGAGTTAGTCATGTCATAAATTGCGGCCAATGATGAGGTGTTCTGAGAGTATTTTCATAAATTATATATTACATTTCTTAGCTCTATGAATAGCTTCACAGCTTGATGTCGGCTTTTCAAAAATGTTAACATTGGAAGAAAAGAGGTACCTATTATATTATGTGGATGTACTTATCAGTCGTTGAAATACAACTAGTTGTTTGTTCCTTTATTTTTGTTTGTGTTGTAAAGAAATTAGGTATAATTGAAGCTTAACTGACGAATTGAAAGTATTATTGTGTTCCTAGTAATTTTAAAGTTTAATTAGGAAATTTTATTTGTTTTATTATTACTCTTTACATATTTATTTATATTGTGGATTGCATTATGACTAAAATCTATGTTCACTATTAGTTTTACTTTAGCTATATGTATACCTTCCAATATTACATGATTAACTATTACTGTTTGGCAGTAAAGTTATTAAATATATCCAAATATGTATCGATAGTAGTTTTGGTTAACAAATAGACTTAAATGTATTTATTAACTTATTACGTAGGAGATTGCAGTAGTGTTTAGAATTAATAAATATCATTTTCTAAACTATTTGAACACGTCTGTTTGTTTAACATGTTTAGCTATAGACTAACAATATGTAGAATAGATTAACATGTCAAATGGACGATCCATCAAGGAGTGCGGTGAACATATGACACTAACATACCCCACTATTTAAAGGCACATAAATGTTTGGTAGTAGTTTGCTGTTAGATAATTGTTATAATCTTAATATACATATTTATATCAATTATATCTACTTAGTGATCACGATAATTATGTAAATCAATTGTATTCCAAAATTCTCTCGCCAAGCAAAATAGTGTCTCAGGGCACATTAAAGTCATCCTTTCTAATATTCTTATATAAAAACACCAAAAGAAAATACATAATCTAAATATTTAAGGTATAAGGATCGATCGATTTATGTAAATGTTTTTACATTTCTAGATTTCATGTGGTCATTGGGTGCTCTTCCTGACGGTAAGTTCACAATTTTATTTTCAAAAGTCACTTCACATTTTGCTACTGTTCCTGCATCAGTCAAATCATTCACGTATCTAAAGAGTTTGATGTTTGTGCTAATCGGGGCTCGTATATGGGTTGTACATCTACTACTAATGAATGACTAATTCGTGCTAGAGAAGGACGTCGGCATCCGCGGGACATAGGTAGTCACGTCGGCCCCCACTGTTTCGTGTCCATCTCTCCCGTTGATGGATCGCTTGGCCTGACAGATACACTATTTTGATTGGCAATATTATGATAAATGATCCGCCATAGTAATCAGATCAGCCGTGTGGACCCCAGCCATCGCTCATTTCACATTTTACAAAGGACTCCATTTTGTCAGCGAATGTACGACGTAGATGTTTATTAATCCGCACACGTAACGGAATAATGTAATGTTTTGTTTCAGTTAGTTTATGATGTTTGGTATAGTGTAGTCCTGGTTGGTTACTCATTTGTGTTACATAAATACAGTAGGTATCTCTTGCAGCCGAAGCCGTCCTAGTTCACTTAGAGCGTGCTACATTAAATGTTTACTAAATATCAAGCGCTGGACAATGTCCAAAGCGATGTCGTACGAACGTGTACGATACACAGGCATACCTTTTATGTGACGCCTCTATTCTAGAATCGGGCCACCGGGACACGTGTTACATACCGATGTTTCTCGCTCAATGAATCAACGTCGGTCGCGCACTGTATTAATAGCCGATTACATTAAAAAGCATGCTATCCAATAACTAACCCCGCTTTTCACACTGTTGCGTTTAAGTATGGTTTATTAATTTGTGGTTGTTTGTTGTGCAGGTTTCCCCGCAGCGTACGCCGCGTATGCGGCCGGACGTAGCTATTCGGGTTATCCTAGCTTCGGGCTGCCCTACCCAGCAGGTAATCCCTTGGCGAGCTTGCACCACCAACTGTCCGGCAATCACTACCACCACCTGGCTACTCTCCTGCCATACCACCCGCTCGAGCTCAGCGGGGTTTACAATGTACACGCCATGCATCTGTGAACTCGTGACCGCGACAATGCATTCCACTCACCTCAAATCGGCATACGACTCGCTTACTAACAAGCTCCTCATTGAACTAACACAAACCCTAATTTTTGTAATCCGCTGTGGTGACGATGTCCTAACTTCTCATTTCGACTAATGCGCCAAGGCGAGAGTTCGTGTGAACTCTCACTAACACCCTCACTAACAAGTTAGCACCCCTAACAATGACTGAACCATCTAGATAAATCTGCCACGCCGTCAATTACAAAACGTCCATGTTTCGAAAGATGCTATTTATTGTTTATCTTCAGAATTTTGTCGCGACAATCCGGCCAATTGCGAGAGCCACGTTCATGTTTATAGACGATTCGCTCTAACGATTTTCAAATGCTACGCGCCGGGCGAGCAAACATGGGCGTACACGTCGCCTCTCCTCGGAACTCCACCGAGTGGCCCCGTCACCGCAAAGTGGCGCTAGCATCGCCTCCAAACGTCTGCTGCTCATTAACAGCGAAAGCTTTTAAAAGAGATTTAAACAGATTCAAACAAAAGTACTAAAAAAGTGACGTCCTTTTTGTGGTGACTTCTATGTAAATCTCAGGGCGGACGAAAGAACTTCCACTAATTAAAAGTAGTCCTCGGACGCCGGTCGATCTTGTCGAATGAGACCGGAATGTTAATTTTTGTGCGGTTCTTATTGTTCTTTCGGGATTAGTTTGTTGCGTGTTCTTGAAAAACTACGTCCGTAGGAGAATAATGGCAAGGTAGGTCGATGGAGCGGGTCGGCCCGGTGAGGAACCGCTGCAGAAATACTAGTCTCATTATTTGTCCACGCTCAGTGTTTGAGCCGCCTCCTCTCAGCCGTAATTATGCCACTAAGCGCTGGCTTTTTTACTTCTCCCGCGGGAAAATGGCACGCCCACAGCGCCCGAGAATTTTTCGCTTCAGCGCTAACGCAATCTCGAAATGCACATACTTGATATTGGAAATCTTAATTGCACGTACATGGAAAAGGCGCGTTATTTTTTCCCTCAATTTGGCGACTGAATGATGTTATCGTGCAGTTTTACCACAAAATATTAGTCGTACAAATCGTTCTGCTTTAATTACTGACGAGTGATTTACGTCACGCGAGAATCACGTTTACCGTGTTTATTTTTCAGAACCCCATCGTATGTGGGTATTCGTTCAATTGTAAATGCACATAATTGAACAATGAAGTAGTTAAATAATTATACAGGTGTCGCAACTAGCCGTTTAAAGTAATGCCGTTATCGAGCGCGAGTGAACATGTTTCACCAAAGTGCCCATCCCGAAGAAGAGCATTTTTAATACCGCTATTGGAATTCGGATTTCACACGTAACATAATGCAGTTAGTGCACTAAAAATGGAACGGATAGTAAATAAAGAACAGTTTATTATCCTAGTCAACAGTTTAGCGAGTTCTGTACTAAAACAGTAAAATGGTATTGATCATGGTTTTACTAGACGTACAGACCGTATACGGTCAAGCGCTCGGCTACAATTAATGTGTATCCATTTCATCCATTAGCATTCCTCAGCCGAACCCGTATTATTGGTAGTGTCATCTACGTTGCCAATATTTAGTCTCACTATAAATTATGAACCTACAGATAACCAAATAATTAAATTTTATCATTAAAATGTAAATACGGGTGCAATACAGTCCTTAGTACAATTTAAATCGTACAAAAAGGTGCTTTGATGTACCTACCAGATGCCAGCACAATGTGCTGAGTCACAAACTACGACCTACAACTTCGTCGCTGCTTTAATATGGAGCAGTCTCTCTTGGAAACTTGAAAAACGACTGCACGTACCTACATTCACGAGGATGACTGTTTTCGAACGTCGTAAACAACTTTGTCAGTTGAAAATAGAAAGGAATTATTCTTGTAAAAGCATTCCCCTGTTACTCGCGCTTTAAAATAGGATCAGCTTAAAAATTCATACACTCTAGTAATATGACCCCAGAAAAAATAGTGGCGCTCAGGCGTAGTTTGCACATAGTTTGTGAAACGACAGTGAATAAAACTCTTGGAAATTTTCCGAGCCCCAACTAAGAGAACTCGACGGGATTCGTTCGAGAAAGTGTATTAAATTGTCGACGACGAAAATACAATTACAAGACCGCGATGGCAAAGATAATCAAGGCATTAATCGTTACAAGCTTGGAACAACTGAGCTCATAACCTGATTTGCATATTTATTGAAAATCGTAGTCCGGACTAAATTTTAGTAGATACTCTCGGCAATAGACTTATAAAGTTAGATTTACGTAGATATTTTGACTTCTTCCTCTCTCTATATTTAGATACTTAAAATAATAAAAATAACGGCAAGTAGGTAGGATTAGAAGTTTTTTAGATGCCATTGATAATAATAACACATTTTCTATCTTATTAGCATGTTGTACTCGTAGAGTGTGTAGAGTTTGAATTTGATAGCTATTAGGAAAGGCTGGACACGACGCGTGAATTTATTAGCAATGTTGAGTGTCTGTACTAACCATCGTACTTTTATGTACAACAGAAAAAAATGTGTTGTAGTTTTTTCCCCGCATTTTGCTGAAAATCTAGAAAAATAATGTTTTTATTTCCTGAAATCTTCAGTGTGTATTCATATTTTTTGAAGCTATGTAATGTCATTTTAAATTTATGTATAAATCCCTGTATGCTTCCTTTTCATGAACTATGTGGTTTGAAAATAATTAATTCTATACTGCTTATAGTTGTTACAGACTAAAATGCTATACAAAGCTATATAGCATCCCTACTTTATTGCATTGGAAAATAGAACATTTAAAACGTGGAATTATTCCATTACATGGATTGTGGATTTAATTGATTTTCTATCACACCCTACGAGTATATCAAATACTTAAAACATATATTAACAATCCACATTTTTTTTTGTACATTTACGAACCACTATAAACCGAAAAATGGTCAAACTCAAAATCATTTCAGTTCGAACCCGGACTCAAATGGCACAGAAACGAGGTAGATGGCAAAGTAAGAGAAACGTGTATATCGAAAAGACTGTGGATAATGACGAGGATGACTTTTTTTTTTTGAAGTTGATAAGTTTAGTAGTTTTTTTTGTAGTGGTATGACTCTTGGCAGAGTCCGCCTGGGGAAGTACCACATTTATACCAGTTATTCTATCGCCAAACAGTAATGTTTGCACATTACTGTGTTCCGATTTGAAGGGCAATGTTTCCAGAGAAATTACAGGGCATAGAGATATAACATCTTAGATCTCTGGGTGACGAGCGCAGTGCAGTGCCAGGTAATCATTTGGACTCTTCATGTTCCAATAGCTGCGTGTCATTGTGCTGTTATGTGGCAGGCATGTTGCTTACCATCAGGCGGATGTCCTGTTCGTCTCGACACTCTTTATTTTAAAAAAAAGTTTGGTCAATCCTATGGTTACCGTATTTATTATCTTTACGGATTTTAAAGATTTTAAATTTTAAAAGATTTTAAGTTTTTAAAGATTAAAAATACAAGAATAATACACATAAATCGTAATGAAAAATAAATCATCTTGAACAAACACTTAGTAGGGACAACGTGTATCCCAGTGCATGCATACGAAATGATTCTCTGAACCCGCCATACAAAGTAATAAAATTAATCTAACAAGTAATTTATCCTTGTCTCTCAGTGGTTATACATTATACTGACGTTAAACGAATAGATTCTCTTACAGGTCGTAATAACAACTATAAATAATTAATACAACTTTTACGCATGTCAACAACAGTGACGCGTCCATTCATCGGTCTACGTAATAACCCCGTTTATTTATTCATAGCCACGAGAGTGAATAATGCCACGTTTTATACAGTTTTTGTAGTTTAAAAACAATGAATTATTGAATAACGTATAAGTGGACTTCATAAAGAAGACGCGCGTCGTGTTCAGTCTAAGTTTTAGAACTTTCTTAAATCTAAGAATCGATTAAAGTTAACGAATAGCTTAATGTAGTTCATCGTAACGTAGTTTTGAAATTTACTAAGTTTAGAGGATGAATATTACCCCACATTTAGTGTTTTATTTGCGTAGATTCATTAGCAATAGTTTTAGAAAACCTTTCATTTAACCATTGAATTGATGAAAAAAACACATCGAGCTTGAAAAGTGTTATTTTAGTGATTTATTAAATTTTGCTGTATGATAAAATAAATGTAATGATAATCACGTATTTCTTATTTTTAAAGTTATTTCTATATTTTAAATATTTACACTGCTTAAATGATAATGTTATATTTATAATATTTTCTTGTTGTTGTCGTATTATATTTTTGGATGCAAATATTTTATGCTACATTCTTCGTGTTATTGTTAATTGTAAAGCGATTTCGTGTAATACCTAAATGATTGAAACGTTTTGAAAATAAGGATTAAACTTCCTTGCGTTTTACCTGAAATCATCCCGCAACAGTGGATATATCGATCATCACACCTCGCAATAATAATTTGTCAAAATTAAGGTTTTTATAACGAAACTTTAACTATAAGTTATCATTGATCGCTGCGTGTGCGACCGTCCTTTTCGCCATCCTCTAAACTAGTGTTACGGTGTGAACAGTATCTAAGTATGAAATAAAATTTGGTACTTATTCGAAAATTCCTAACATTATATTTTTTTTTTTCAAAAAGCGTCAGCAAGCAATGTCAAATTGTTTAAACGAGATACATAGTTTTATTTCTGAAGTTATTTCTTCAAAAATACTACTTACTTACTAAAATGGTTATTGGCTTGCTATTTTTTTCTTTTTAATTTTGCTAGAAATGAGAAAGAGAGCTTTAGCTATACCACTGCTATTTTAGATAAAATGTAGACTTCAAAAATCGTTTGCTATAACAATACCTAAACTTTATAATTTTTCTACAATTTAAGCGAAGCAAAAAATTTATTTACTTAGATAAAATTAATTAATTCTTATCAGACAAATGACCGAAATAACTATTACTTACTGAATTACCAAAATAAATATTTGTTGAAAATACTCTCTAGGTATCGAAGGCGTTTGATAATCCCTTTATTAACTTTCAAGGACTCATAGGACCTTACCAGTTTGAAGGATCTTCTACTAAAAATAGCAGAAACGGTTCCACGTATACATTCTTAGGAATTCAGATGAAATCAATTGAGAATACTATATTTTATTTAATGTTTAGGATACTCAAATAACACACCAATTATAAATTAAGCTTGATTATATCGCATTACAAGTAAGTTATACCTAACTAACCTAACTACCTTTCGATTACAAACATTAAATACAGGTACTATAATCTGTAATCATATTTCAAGCCGGCCATTCGTATATTTCCCTCTAACCGCGTAATCTATTGCGTGTTTAGTTATACTAATGTCGAATGAATTATTCAGTAAATAACACCGTGTTCTTGATACTGTTTTGATGATCGAAGACAGACGTAGCACGTAACGTAACCATCCTGCATCGTACCGGTGCGTGTTACATACTAGGGCTCTAGTATTAGATGCCGTTGTGTGGCATTCCGTGCGTGGAAACAGTTTAAAATTACCCCCTAAAACAGTAAACAGGAAACTATCAATTCAAAGTTACCCCATAAAGATTCGACGAGCGGAGCTCTGGGCGTTATTCCACTTTTTCAGACCGATCCCCGACGCAATGTATTCTTTTATAACTTTTGTTTTCCCCTTCATGTTAATTTTTGAATTAGCTTGTGAGATTCGGGGTTCCGCGTAACGATTTTTTCATAAGCGCATTCCGAATGTTTATTTATTTAAGCGCGGTTTTGTTGGCGGAACCCTCGGCTGGTCCGTACCCGGCTTTGTAGCTTTTTTATTTTGTTGCCGCAGGTGTAGTGGGAGTAATACCGGCGGAAAGTCACCTCTTGGTCGGGGCAGAGTACGTAAGCCCGGCGCTCGGCCAGACCTAGACGAGGCTCTGCTCCGCCGCCGCACCGCGCCCGCGCCGCTTACCCACCCCCTCACCCGGAACACCCGTTTACGGCTCCCGGAATTTCTTACGAACATAAATAAATCTCTTCTCAAGCAAATAATTCTTTGGATTTCGCCCTCCGCCTCCTCTCTCGAATCTCTAACGAGGAATGCAATGTCGCAAAAGCTAAGTTTCATTTGCATTAACATAGAGCCCGATTTCGCAGATGCGTGATACAAATTCGCCCGACTAGGTTGGCCCATATAGCCCGGTACCGAACCGCTTCGATGTATAATTCCGATATTGAATATATTCGCGGCATCCCTCAGGAAGTAATTCCAATAACCTAAGATACGTAATTTATAAATTTAGGCAATTATTATAAAACTTTCATAAACTATTGTAATGTAACCCATGTGTCAAATTCACTGTATATTTAAGTCTACTTTTACGAATGTAAGTTTATAGTATTGTTCTAATCGTTGTTCTCACATATCGTCTTTTATCATACGTATTCATAAGTTTTATGGTATTGTGAAGCCGCTATATTTTAAAATAAAGAAAATTGCCGTTGTATAAGCAAAACGTTTATCGTTTATTATCCGTTGTTGAGAAACGAAGGCCGATTGTGTCTTTATCGATTGCCACCGAAATAACTGGAAGAGATAGTGTGTTAGCGTGGAGTTGGCGCACGCTAGAGTGGGGCGTTGTGGTTTTAATGGAGGTTTTTTTTGTTTTTTCTGACTCATCCAATGCGGTACGCAGCGTGGTGCGGCCGCCGGGCGCCCACGGGTAAGGCAGGTTGCCTCACGCCTCTCGGCCTCTCGACCTCTCGGCCCTGGCCCGCGTTCGCGGTTGCCGCACGTTCCACATTCCTAGCATACAACACACTAGCCCTCAGAATGCACTCCGCGGACCGACACTAAACTATTTGCATACTTCGACCTCTGCTCGCACATTCGAAATGAAAATCGCTTCGAAAATTTCACGGAAAATCAAAATCGATTACAACGAATGGTTGATTTTTAATAATATTTAACCGACTACAAAAAAGTAGGAGATTCTTAATTCGGGTATTTATATTTTTTGTATATGTTACTTTATTTGGACAATGTCTGCTCTAATCATTCGTTCGTTTTTGGTAGATCATATTTTGAGAGGTAAATATCAAAAAAGTTCATCGAAATTCGATCAGATATTTTTGAAAAATCAACCAAAATCTGAAATTTGTTTGCATCGATGATATTTTCGTTTAATCCGAAACCTCGTGACCTAATTGGAACAGTGTGTTTAGTTGGTACAATAAAATGTATGAAATTTAGTCGAAAATCAAATTAACACACAAAATACAATTTTTTGTGAGTTTTAGATAAAAAAGTGTGAACATAAATTGGCTTACAGGCTTTGACGAACACACACACACAAAACACTATCAGTTGAATTAAGAATATCGTTTTTTAGGAGTCAGTTTAAAATGTCAGATTAAAATAACAAGTTCAGAGACACTGACTCGTACGAAACGAAAGTCAGGCAATATTATAAATAAACGCTTTGAATCAGAATACCTTAAAAGGACACACACCCGTCGTTTTGAATCCAAATAATTAGCTGGTCCGGCAACTGGCCGCATGTCGTGAACGGTGCCAACTACATTCGTAATTTAAGATATTTGACCGGTAATTGTTCTAGAAACTGTAACGTTTAGTGCTTGTTGCTTGGGCGGTCTCATAGATTCGTAAAAAATGAAGATGCGGTACTCTTGTCACAAAAAAACTACAAAAAATCACGGCTAGCATGTCACAAAATTTTGATTAGACCTCAACGAAGCGTATTTATTTTTAAAGCAGCGTTATGATTTTTATTCAAATAAATGTTTATTTACTGTCTTCAATAGATGGCACTAAGAAAAAGTCAAAGTTAAATAAATGAAAAAGATGGCATACAATCAAACTTTTGTTCGCTATGCACGTTGTATTTTGGCATTTCAATCTGGTTAGCATAATATATATACATGCATATTATAAAAAGGTTATGTTATAAAAAATCTTCCCTTCGTGAGGAATACATAAAACGATGTACCGCATCTTCACTTTTTTAGTTTTACCAACGATCAA
>JADLOZ010000322.1:0-25000 GCA_017562165.1 Ectropis grisescens
ATCCCAAACTAAGCAAAGCTTGTGTGATGGCAGCCAGATAGCTGATGATATAATACGTATATAGTTTTTAAATACATACTTATTATACATAGAAACACCCAGACACTGTGCAAACATTTGAATTCATCACACAAATATTTGCACTGGGTGGGGATCGAACCCACGACCCTCGGCTTCGCAGGTAGAGCTTACTACCAACTAAGCCACTAGGGCAGTCCTTCCAGTTCCAGTTCCTTGGCAGTTCCAGTAGACTTGTGAATGTAAAGTGCTTATTTGTGTGGAGTGAATATCCGATATTTCGATGCAGCTTTAGTACCATGTTCAAGTTATACACTCTGGAAATATTAAAAAAAAAATTGGTAATACTAGTGTTGTGAACAACCGTATTTCTTGAAATAGTGTTCAGTATACATTGAATTTAAGAACTGTAAATGTTAAAATACCCGAGTTAGCCTGTATATCTTGAACGTCCACTTTTCTTATATCAGGTACTGTGATCTCATATATATCCTTACAAGTAGATGCATATTGTACATATGTTAAGACTATAGAACTCGTATTGTGCAACAGATGTTTAATATCAATCCGATATTGTAGAGCCAAATCCTTGAATCAATCAGCAATAGTACGCGAGCAAAAACAGAAAATAATGGATTTTCAACGATATTAGTTCCCAATTTTGCAAAATACGCAGATATTCGAGCGGGATTAGAATCCAATCTCTTTTTGTTACTCTGCCAGAACAGATTATGTTTGTAGGAGATTGTAAATATGTAGCCGGTGGACCTTGTCACAATTGAATTTGGTGATAAGCCTACAGCGAGAGAAATCTTTTTGGGAAAAGTTGATAAAACAAACACCCAGTTTCAGTCTAACCGTAATTTCCTAAACATTTATTCATTACTTACGTTGGGAAAAACATTGTTAATTTTTTTAGAAGAGTCTAATCAGTAAAAAGTTATTTGACGTTTGTTTTTGTTTTGTTGACGTCAAATAAAATCTAAGAGATCTTAAGTGAAGTGTTACATATTACGACGGCAAATGGCTTAAATGATTTACCTATTTTACCTTTGAATTTTAAATGTAGGTGTAATATTTTATTTATATAAAAAATATATAACCTACTAGCTGTGCCTGCGGGTTTATCTACGTTTCAAGGGTTTTGTGGCGCGATCTGACGAAAATAATTGGCCGTACCAACCTAAAAACCTTTTGCTCATACACAACAAGTTTGCTAAAGATCATCACATGATCAAATGCATAGTGTACGATTTTATATACGATATAGGTACATACAAACATTCATTTTCATATATAGATGTAGTAGATAATATCTACTGGAAGTTTTCGATAATTACCTGTTAAAAGAAAAGGAAAAATTGAAACCTTAAATATTTTTTTATGTTTCTTAAAAATACAAATATCAATGATTGGCTTCATTGGGTTGAATTAATGTGGAATAATCATATTGCATAAATCACGCTTACACATTTTCTCACGGCTAAATATCTAAATACATAAGACTGGATTTTCTAGTGTGTTTTGTTTGTGGGCAAGAGAACACAGAAGTTTTTACGTTTTTGAACTTGATTGAAAAAAAAAACACTTGGTGGCCTACTAGCCAGAAAGTCCGATTTCACAATATTGTGGTCGTAAATTTGAATCCCGGCTACATTTAAAGTTCACCGACTACATTACGGGCTTCAACAGTGAAGGAAATCGCGAGAAAACCAGAATATACCAAGAAATACATACTTACAAACCAGCGTAATCCAACAACCCGCACTTGGCCAGTGTGGAGGATTACAGCTTGAACGACCTTCTTGTGAAAGAAGGCGCTAGTTTCTAGCAGTGGGAACAATTATTGAACTGGTAATGCTAAAAAATTAAATGTATCACAGTTATAATTATTCAAGGACTTTTAATTTAAGATCTGTTTTAAAATTCAAATAGAACGTTTGCGTTTGCAACGACGAACGTAATTTTTCACGAAAAAATGGATGGTAAAACTATGCAACAGCTTAGCTTTTTATTGCTCCCAGGAGTGCGCGAATCTAAAAATTAAGTCCCATAAATTATAGCTGTAAAACGAAATTAAGAATGAATTTCAGAAATACTTAACGTAATAGTGAATTTTGGCGCCAATTTTTATTGGTTGTTTTAAAACAAACCTATGTTTGTCACTGTCACTGTCACTGTCACAACAACTAGGAGGGTCTTCCATTCACAGAAAGTGTACACCTAATCTGCGTGATATAGGTAATACCACTCTACTTTTTCCTCCATGAAACGGCTCGTAGCTTGAAAAAGCAATATCGTTTCATGATTGACGTTTATACTACTAACTACTTAATTTATATTTAAAAAAAAAGTAGTGTTTTATTTTTTTTTACTAAAATAAGCTCATTTTATTTATTATATATCAATTTTTGAGACACTTATAGCAGTTCGCCTAATATAGGGTCTACACTCTACACCGTTCTGAAATTGCAAAACATACAAAACTTTATAGCTTTCATGGTTTTGCATTTAGTGCACTTTCACCTAACTTTTAAAGCTAACCTTCTTGATTTTTGTCAAATGGTTGAGTAGATATGCAAATGGCATTGTTTAGTTCAAAATATCAAAACATATCTACAATTTAATGTCACCTGCGCTGTGTCGTAAAACCACGTTTTGACTATTGAAATGACGCAATCCGTGAATAACAATATCTATAGCATCGGTGTACTAGTTAAGAAAACTTCAGTTAAGATTTTGTCGAAAACAAACGCGTAAACTTGCCGCTGTATTTGCCCGAAAATTGCGGAGTTCGATAATTTAGGGCTTTATCTTTTTACTCGCACAGATTCATTGTATCAATATTTGGGAAAGTGCCGCCCGCTGTTTGATTGCCAATGAATGTTTTCGTTGATTCATTAATCGAGCAATCCTGTGCAAAAAGCCAGCGAGGTTGCTTGCTCTTCCTCGCATTGCTTACTCCCTGGTTGAGGGCCATTCAGACTGTCTTACATTAATATTTTGTTTGATATCTACCTCTATTATAATGCAAACTTATCAAAATTTTTGTGTTATTGGGTAACTGTATAATCAATGATCTTTTTGGCTCTTACAAATAAAAAAAACGAAATAAATATTTAGATCCTTGAAACATCAAGTTTATATCGTTCCGTGACACAACGTAATGAAAAATTCCGTAAATAAAAATCATCATCATCGTCAACTCTTAGTCCACTGTTGGACATAGGCCTCTTCCATGGTTTGCCACTCAGCCTTAAACGCTCCACACACGAGTCCTAAATTAAGAGGCTATGACGTAAAAGTAGTGGGGCTGAGCCTACATCGCACCATAAATCACCAATCATATGGTGCGATGTAGGATATAATTGGTGATTTATGGTACGATGTAGGCTCCGCCCCAGTACTTTTACGTCATTTCCTCTGATTTTAGGATTCGTGTATGAAACGTTTTTTTAGCCTCAGCTTTACGTATCCATCTACTGCCTGTTAGCTATCTTCCGTATATCGTCACTTCTCTCACTGATAATACCGGATAAATGGCGAAGTTAGCTGCGAAATAATTTTGATAGACGAATCTGAAAGAACCTTTATCGCTACTCTACCATTCTCGGTGTTTACCCATACTTGCATAACTTGTTTTTCATTCCTATTTTTGTATATTTTTATTCGCTTTCGATTTGCGACGATTATATTCTGTTGACGGCGGTTCTATTTCTGAATTATCGTTTTTTTATTTATCCGTACATTTTGAGAGTGATTTTGGTACGTTACTTTTCGATAACGTTGTCTGTGTTTGTACTGAGTATTGAAATGTGTATTGATTTTTTAATTATTATTCGATTCTATTTCAACATACATGTTGAGAGAGTCTCTGATTGAAAAGTAGTATTCGATTTTAAATTTAAACTTAGACTGATCTCGTGACTTAGTAGACACGTGTACGCAGAACTGAAGGAATGATCCTTCAGTTCTGGGATCTGGGTTTGATTCTCCCTGGACAAAAGTTCGTGTGGTAAATTTAAATTAAATAAAACCCAATTTATTCACAATAAAAAATAATAGAATAAATATCCACTAGCTCCTTGACAGTTAAATTAGTTAATATTAATGTCTAAATAGATAAAATACAACACAGGAAGTAATATATCCTCGACATTGGCTTTTAAGAGAATATAAACCTAAACAGTAAAGCTAGGACAGTTCAGCCTTTTTTTTCTAAAAAATTGTATGAATTTATTGTTAAGTTTTGGGTGAATCTCCCGTAAAGGTACGGGTATTTTATCAAAACTATTTGCACTTTACCAGAAGTAACATCTCTGTTACTTCCCGTTCGCTTTTACACGAAAGAAAAGAATGCAAAGAGACTTCTTATTGTAAAAGATTTAATCCTTCACACTTGTCTTCCAGTTCCAGTTTAGTCTCAAAAGCTCTATTGGCCCAACATTGTAGACAATGGCCTACTAAAAGGATATCCGTACCCACCCGTTCAATGGATTTGGGTTGCTGCCGGCAGGTTAACCGGTGGCATGAAGATAGATTCTAAATATACATAGATACATACAGTACACAAGTAGGAAGTATTAGTAATACAAAATGCTTGTGGAATATCTTACCGGTGAATGTCACGATGTAATAGACAAAGCCCGTCAATTCGAGGCATAAACTCTCAGACGCAGAGTCCAAAATAGCATCCTTAGTTTACGTTTGCGTCATACAATGTAAACTTAAAATCTCGAGTGCCGTCTCCGATTTGTTCCTCAATTAAATTAACAGTTATAGCGATTGCGTGATTATTGTATTGCAGAGACAACCAAACAGTTTAAAATAGCTAGTCTATACCATGTGCTTCTACTACAATCGTTTGCAGCATGTACAAAAGTTGTCTTTCTGCTTTGCGATTGCGAGCTTTGTTACCAGGGCGTACGGTTCTAAACCGTGATATGCGGAACGTTGCTTTAAATTGAAGAGGAAAGCGAGTAGTAGCTCATGGTACGGAGTCTGTTGGATCAGACAGCACGCGGCCAATGACGCCGGAAAATATTCCATGATGATAACTCACCGCATATGCGTACGACAGCTCTAACAAAACATAGATAGATCGATGGATTTTATCGTGGGCGTGTTTTGTTTGACAAACAAAACTATTAAATTAACCAAGTGTAAGTAATTATTTGCATTTCAAACGATGAATGAATTGGTGAACTCTGAAAAATATACGATCTATAGTTTTTCAAATTTTGAAAAAAGAAAAAAACCTTTTCAGATTCCACGTAGTTCTAATTGAAAATCAAATTAGCATCAACGCGTGCTAATTAAAGAGGTGTAATTTTTGTTTTTAAGACAAATCTTAATCTTTTTTGTTTCTATCAACTAAGTATGGACATTTTGTGATACAGCTGGTATATTAGGAACGAGAAATACGGCTCTACAGCTGTTATGTCTTGGTACCCTAAAGATTCAAACGAAGACAAAATTGCCTATGAGCTCTTTGTTATATATTAGTAGGAATACTATATATTATGCGCTATCTAGTACCAACCCAATTCGTTTGTTACAACGTGATTGAGCAACAAACATTACTCTTTTACACAAACCTTACAACTTTCTTATAACAATTCACTCACTCACGCATTTCATTATTGGTAAGAGAGAATATTTGGTAGTTTTTATTATATTTGAGCACCAGATCTCAACGCTAGCCGAGTAAAGACCGCAGATAGACAGACGTCACTGGCGTCAGCTCTCGTTGAGCCGCGTCATCACGCGCGTGACCGACGTGTCATGATGACGTGATTATCACCCGGCGACGTAACGCCAATCGCACACTGACTACGATATGTGTTCTAAATTTCAGCTCAATTCGTTCATAAGTAACGATGTGATTGAGCAACAAACATCAAACAATTTACATTTATAATATTACTTGGATTATGTCAGCTATTTGACTCCCATATTACTTTTTATACTTGATGTCTAGCAACGATGCGATATACGATGGACCGATTGGTATTATACTTAGGTTCATGATAAAGATGGCCATTGCAGAAAATTATCCCTTGTAGAGTTCGAAACTTTCTGCGTAAAACAATGGATGGTCGAATGGTCGTTGAAAAGGTTGAACAAACGAATAAATGTAATGTACTAAACGACAAACTAAATGATTGATTAACTGATTAAGTTCTAATGATATTTAGAAGTATACCTAAGTACTGTATGATTAATACGTTAACTTTATTTTCTATACTTAGTACATTTCCTAAATACATTTTTCTAAGTATTCTGTGAAAAGTTGAAATTGTACTTTAACATTTGATTGCGTAGATAGTACACATTGTTGCGATAACTAACGACAGAAAAAGTTTGCTCAAATACCAAATGCGTGCCGCCGCTTGTTACCAGTGTGCGATCTGCCTAACCGTTGATTTGTGGACATTTGTTATCAGTGTCAAAAGCATGGCAACAGTAGTAAGGCCATTAACCTAAGTGTCAGTTCTACGATTGTGGCATGATAATATATAAATAAACATTTCCCTGTTTTAGAGCGTTTTTGTCAGAGTTCTAAATACATGCATATATTTATTTTCTAATTTTATGCTAGTTACTAGCTGTACCCTGCCACGCTTCGCTATGGCACAGTGTGACTAGATGAAAACAATCCTTGATGCGGATTAAGCATCATTCTAAAATTTCAGCTCGATCGGTGCAGAACTTTTTGAGTTTTTGAAGCGTATACAAACCAACATAACATTTTTATACATAGAGATTAGTTAAGAGGACAAGTAGCCCACTTTATGTTTCCGTTGGCCTTTTATCACAAGAAGAGAGACAAAGCTGGCCAAGTGCGGGTTAGCGGATCACGTAAATCTTCTAAAGATGTTTATTTTTGGTTTTTCATAATATTTTCTTTCACTGTCAAGGCCAGTAGCGATTACAAACTTATAGGTATACTGTTAAAAAATTGAGAGTCAGAGAAATATCAGAGATGGGAGTAAAACCTATTACTTCACAGAGGTCTGTCACGATCGCGATTAACGGTTTCATGGTTATTACTTGATAAAGTTTGATAATGATTTGAAGGATGCCATTAATCCGGTTAGAATTATTACAACCGGTGAGCTTGAGCATCTTCACTAGCTCTATACTTTCAGTGGGCTATGGATAATTTACATGATCTCAGTGTATGCAATGTGGTTTTCGTTCTAATTTACTGTTGTTAATAAAGGTCTGTTCAAAAATATTCAGACTTATTACAACGGTTTACAACGTGTTTGTTAATTATTCTGTCCTATCACAGCCAATTATGAATTTTAATAAGACACTATTTAAAATAATGAGACATGTTACGATCTACTTGATGACCGTCATACCGGCATACCTAAGTACGTTGCTTTGCAATATACAATTATATTAAAGAGTAGTCTAGTAAGAGAGGGTGAAAATATTTTTCATAGAAATGTTCTTATTTATAAAACTGTTCACGATGTTTGTATTCAGACTCTATCAAAGTGGGCTTGACTAATTTTTACGAATTTTTTGAGTACATTATGAAAAAATGTAATGTTTAAACTGTAAATGTTTTTAACCCCCGACCAAAAAAGGGGTGTTATAAGTTTGACGTCGATGTCTGTCTGTCTGTCTGTCTGTGTGTGTGTCTGTCTGTGGCACCGTAGAGCTCAAACGGATAAACCGATTTCGATGCGGTTTTTTTATTTGAAGGTTAATATCCGTGCGGATGTTCTTAGCTATGTTTGGTTAATATCGATTTAAAATGGCGGCCTCCACAAAATGGCGGACAAAATATTTCTTCACAACCTACCTTAATATGGGTATCAAATGAAAGGACTTGACTATTAAAATACTAAACATTATAATAAATTTCAAATCCAAGATGGCCGCCACAAAATGCCGAATTGTATTATTTTTTTTCACAACTCCCTTAATATGCGTATCAAATGTAAGGGCTTGACTAGTAGAACGTTATACAGATAATCCGAGATCCAAGGTAGTCGGGGGTTAGTCAAAATTTTTAATTTTGTTCTTGTTACTAGTTAGTAGATATGCTACTTTGTCAATAAATAAGTATCCTAACTTTTCATCATAAAAATCTCTAATCCATAAACAATATTTCCACGGTCACGTTTTCGAAAACTTTATTAAATGTAGTTTGTGACAAAAAAGTATACTATCGTTTAGTTTGAACCTAAGTATTTCGGGAATTTCGTAGAATCAGTTTGATTTGGAATTGTCACGATTTTCCGAACATTAGGCACGGAATATCATCAGAACGAAATCTTTACAGACCATTGGAAAGACTGATGTTACAATATATCTCTGACACATATTCTTCTAAATTTTCAAATTAAAACGACGTGGCTCGCACATTGTTATGGTTTATTTAAATTTATTTTCTGTTCCGCGTCACCATTCGTCTGGATTGCCGACGCGGCCAGCGGCCGGTCTGGTCATGTGACTTCGCATCGCTCTGTCTAAAATTGACGCTTCTAAACACGAATAGGCATTTCTGCGGAGAAATTATTGCGAGCACATTGTGAAATATCTAATTATCACACGTGATTTATTCACATTCTTCGTAAATAGCAGTCTATTTTTACGTATTATTGTTTGAAACGTTATTGTGAGATAGCCCATTGCATTAATAAGCGTTTATGCTCATATAAAAGAGATAACATTCAAGTTTCACAACAATACTTTACTTGTTATTCAAGTTTCTAAAAAATAATTCAGAGTTGAATTCATTCACATTAAGACTGCTCCTTTGTCTACAAACGACATAAAATAATGTGATCCAATAATTTCATCTTTCCGAATTCGTCTAAACAGTATTAAGTTAATGGAAAGTAACTAATGTCGTTGTTTATCATTCTATTTTCCTTACCCTAATTCTATTAGCGGGATTAATGGGATATTTTAATAAGAATAAATTTAAAATATTTTGGTGCGAGCGTCGCGGTGCGTCTCATTATGTCTGAAGCGTTTGATAAACGAGCGAAGGAACCTATTGGAAAATGTGGGACCACGCCTTACGCGTCTCCCGTCACTCTGACGGGATATAAATGAGTTTTATATCGTCTGTCCTCACCTAAGCCCGTCTATCCACTCTGCCTGTTATCAGGAACAAAGAGCGTCTAAACGTCCACTTGTTTAGTTCATTTTGCAACAACCAACTTAGACGGCTAGTTGAAATGTTTGGCGGCGTTCCAAGACTGTAAATTTACGCCCTTTTTTATTGTTCACAGGTAAATCACCCTTGTCTTTGGAAGCGGAAACCTGAAGATACGTGGTCGTCGGAACGTAGACGCTGCGATTCATTTAGATAATTTAGTTTTGTTACTATCGAGGCACGATAGACCGCTGTACTGAATACTGATTGTTTATTTACGAACATTTTGAAACACTTTAACGTGGAAGTGTAATAAATTTGTAAAGTTTATTGTGTAGTAGTTATTTTATTGACAAAACAAAGCTGCGTGTGATTTTCTAAAATGCAATTTACTAGCACAAAATTAGATGCATTAGCCTAGATCAAGAAATGTACGTGATGGTGAGTAGAGAGTAAATAGTGAGAAATCTGACGAAGTAAATACAGCTACATGCTTACAATACAGCTTTTGCCAAAGTTTAATATAACATGTACGACCGTACCTACGTATTCAGACGTCACGGCGTTGGTTCAAGTAGTCTTGGCAAGCATACGAGCGACTCTGCTGGGTCTAATAGCTCGGTACGTAAACTAGGCTTAACTAAGGCATAAGGACCATAACCATATAAGATCGCGAAGGGTTACAGTACATTTAATGAGTAGAAAATAAAGACAAAACATTCCAATTGTAGTTCTATACTTGATAGGTACTGAAAATGTAGTACATAAGATTAAAAAAAACAATTTATCGATGCCGAATGCCACTAACTTAAAAATGATGAAGGAAAACATAGTCAGCAAACCAACATGTACCCAGAAGTTTTGTGTCATCAGTGGGACTCGGGGCCTTCTCTCGCAAGGAGAATGTCAAGACCATAATCCACCACGCTGGCCCAGTGCGGGTTGGTGGACAATATGGTTATGCCATATTGGCGCATCATGAGACGATTTTCTTAGCATTCCATGGATTCACCGTGCGGGTGCCGGGTCCATCGTGTGGCAGAGAGAGAAACCCCGAGTAGACCCCGAGACTTGTGATTCGGGCGTAGGTTTAAGGGGCCCCTTTCTGACGTACATCAACACTCACCTTCACCACTCATTTTTCTCTCCCTGCCCAGCCAAATCTGATATGAGCCTACTAGTGCAGCTTTAGATACTCGTTCTAGTATAGAACTTACAATACAATAGAAGGGTTCTTAAATACCCGTAAACGCATTAATTATTGAGTAAAAGAAATATTATTAGTAAATGAAGTACCTATTCATCACTTTCAATTAATAACACAGTTTTTTTACATACAGTGACGGTACGGGAAAGACCTGCGCCTGATGGTAAGCAACACGGCTGCTTATAATAGCCACGTTGCCATTCAACAAAAAGAGTTGATGAGAGAGTTCAGAGTTGATGGTCTCAGTGCGGTGCTAGACCGCACTGCGATCATCATCCGAAGTGTTATTAGTGAGATATAAGATTAATTATCACTCATCTTATATCTCACGGCAAAGAGTTATCCATGCCTTGTATTTTTTTCTGCAAACATTGCCTTTCTAACCATACCACAGAAATATTTGCACATGACTGGTTTTGTATGGTATTCGATAGTTCATTATATTCTAGACTATATCACATCTGTACCGCTGGATCCTACAAACAGAAGAAACCAGCACTTGTGGAAGTTGCAGAGGTGCTAAATAAAAACCTTAATTTTTAGCACATCGTTATGGTAAGAATAGAATACTTAAACTTGCTATATGAACTTCCTGTTCCATTTCATTAAAATTATGGTTAAATTAGTTAAATGACTATTAGCATTACTGAGTGTATCAGTGCCATCTTGCAGAATCAGTAATATCTACGAAATCACAAAACACGATATAAACTCAATTGTTCTCCATTAGAACCTTTGAAGCAACACCTAAAGCACTGCGCTCGAAAATTAGACAGGTTTTTGGACATGGAGCCTAAAATGAGTCTTTTGAATATGGCGCATGGCCTACTTTTCCGTTCGATTTAGCCATTTATGTCGCTGTGCTTCGAATACAAGTAACTTCGAGCTACTTGCAGTCAAGCGACTGCTCACAATCGGAATCGCCAATTTGAGGAGGAAACACGTAGTTGCGATCACGATCAACAGGCTCGAAATTTGAAAATTACCGTCGAATGCGATAAATTCGTTGAGCTGTCGCCGGCAAGTGGCGACCGTTCCGACTGTAGATTGATTGGTTGATTGAAGAGCAGCATTCGTTACGACGTGTGCACCAGTCTTAATTGCCTACGGAGATTGGCGTATTGGCTATTATTGTTTCCATGACGACTGATTCGAATGTGCTCTTTTTTCACTTTAAAAAAAGTAGATTTTAACATTAAAATGTAGATTTTCGATCGCTTTTCTTGAATAAAATCTATCCTCGTATGTATGATTGATTTTCAAATAAATAAATCTTGGTGGACATTTCTTACAAAACACCTAAGCCCCAAACTAAACAAAACATGTAGGTATTATGGGAACTAGATACATACCAAGACACAGAACAAAAGAGAATACGCCAATCAAATTTTCTTTTTGTTTTCGCTTTCGAATATTGATTGAACTAGGATTGTATAAAGTAAGTTTCTTATACGTTGGAAAAATCTGTGTTAAAAATGTGTACTTAAAACGTTAGTGGAAGGGTAAAAAAGAAGATCCTTACTGTTGTAGGTCGAAACTATCTTACAATGATGGTGATGCAAAATTTCCAACTAAATTCAACACTAAAAGTATTGTTCTGTTAAAGATGAGTCAAATCTATCTAATGAAGCTTGACGTGTGCAAACAACGAGAGCTTCTAAAACTACTTACACTAAAAATAAAACGCATGGAAGAGCTAAAATAGATGATATTTATTACATTCTAAATAGATTTAATAAACAGGGGCGAGTAGTGATTTACGATAGTACAATTAAATCAACGATAATTGAAAACTTTGGTGCTTTTAGTAGACTATCATTATATTTTACTGTTGTGCAATGAGATAATGAAATGCAAATCTAACGAGAGATTGCGTACAATTAATTACAAATTACAAATATTTTTACTATAATATTTTCTGAACTAAATTCAGTCGAATTTAGTTTCCACGAGATTAATAACTTTCGTATTTTGTATTGCAAACATTTATTTACAACTTACGTAAACGTGACACTGTTTTTTAAACTTAAGTCTGCTAATTGCATGCAGATCCCGTTCCTGTTATTTTTCCGTTCCTGTTATTTTTTTAACAAACTAAAAGAATTTTTCGATGTTTTGGACATGAAACGAATTTAAATTTAGCTTAATTTAGGCTAATGAGCCTAAACAACTACATTAATGAATGTGGTTGTTCCTTCGACCAATTTAAAATCTAGTTTTAAATGTTCAGAACCCCCTCACGATGTAACGCGTACAAAACTGCCTATGCCTCTGGTGCTCGAGAAATGCTTCGTGGACAAGTGGCCCGTGCCGTTCACTTCTCGATGACCCTCGAATGTTCTTTGACTTACAAAGCTCAGCTGTTTGACACGTCACTTGTGACTTGAAAGCCAAAGGGCTTCTAAAAAAATGTTACCAGTTCACATAAAGTTAAAAAAGAGCCACATTTTAAGGAATTAGTACCCTCTACTAGTCTTCCTGGATTTTGTGGAGTAACGTTTCATAAAGTAACGTTTTTTTAAATGACTAGTGCCTTTTTTAAGAAAACTAGAAAACTAGAAAATTCAATCATAACTAAAATACTCTACATACCTAACACTACTGACACTAAGCACATCTGATTTATCGAACACTATTTAGAAGCGTGCCTTGCATGCCTAAAGGTACTTAGGTCGTTTTTAAAGATCTACTTATTATAAATTGATATAACCGTATTGTAAATTAAACCAAAGACTATGATAGTTTAAATAAAGCCGTGTTTCGAAAGACCATAATTTAATTAATTTGTACCACAAAGCATTTGATAAAGCAAATAAAGGAATGATTCAAATTTTTTTTTAAACAAATTTTCTTACATTGAGTTTAAACGTGTTTTTTTCTTTCTAACGAAGGTTTGCTTTTAAGGCCGCCCGATGTAAAGCGAATATGCGGTGTAAGATAGCGCAGTTATCCATAAAAGCTCTAAAATTTTAAATACATACTCAGAATCGGACTAGGTCAAAAATACACCATTCTAATTAGTCCGTCAGCTAGATCATAGAAAAATATGGCTAACGTATTTTATGTCATTTTCATTTTCATCATATCATTTGACGTCACTTGTGGGTAAAATGGTACCCATGAGTGACGTCAACACATTGTGACAACAATCCAACAAAACGTGTTTAGAAGTGTTTTCCCGATATTTACCATCTTGGTGTCTTAAAAGCAAGAGTGTAGCGGTTTCTTTTAGGTAAGGACGATGCATCGTAAAACACAACGTCGAAGCGCAGCGACGCGTCGCTTAACATTAGGCGAGATGGTGGTCAAGTGTAAACATATAATAGTTAAAAAGCTTAATTTAAAAATACAATTCTCATGTATCCTTTGCGGCTATGTCATCGTCCTTCCTGATGGCCCTTGAAAGTCCCTGTGGTGTCCCGACGATATGCGAACCGTTGCGGGCCATAGCGATCCATTGCGGCCCTTTGCGGCCACCGCCGCCCGATCGAATGGGCTCAATCGGCTATTTGCGGTGTCCTCTCGCCTCATTAACGGTTTATAACGTAATAACGTAAAACGCGCTGTACTAATAATTTTAATGGTTTCGATGACGACCGGCCGATTTCATATGGAAACATCCAAGGAAGTATCTAAATTTGTTTTGATTTATTTAGACTAATGTAAACCCTTACAAAAAAATCATTGATAGTCTACTTTTATATCTCATTGTCAATAAGATTGCGGGGATTTTGTTTCATGTATAATTAAATGGTTTTCTAAAACCCAATCTATACACATGTCATTGTATCTTTTAAGTAGTTTACGTCATTTAATTACCTTCATAATACAAGTACATCCAGATTATATCCATAATAGAATACAACATCCATTATTGCATTTTACAAAACCCGGAAGTTTAGCCTGCACTACCCTTATTAATGAAGTTCTTGCCTTATTTCGTGGTTCTTCAACATCTCGCTAGATGGCGCAAACCATAATTTTGCAAACTGTATTCAGAAATTGCATAGGTAAAATAATGTTTTTTTTTAAATGATACAGTTGCATATTTTCAACGATGATGTTTTAATTGAAGTTATTGTTTGTTTGAAAAGTAAAATTAAATTAAATTTTTACTATTTCTGTGAAAAAAAATATAGTTATTGTGGGCATGAGAAAAAAAAAACCTATGTGCAGATGTTCTAGGATCACAACGATGCCAAATATAGCTCTGGCAAGTTTCAATTGCCGTAATTCTAAGTGACTTAATTTTTGTCATTCACGAGAAATAAAACGACAAATTTAATAAAGTGGCCGTCGACGTTGCATAATTCAAAGTCTACAGCGGGACGTATACATTATTTATTATGATGACATGTCGTAGGTAACATAACTCTATCTTTGGCGTGCGGTTTTGCATCTTAGGCACGTAGTTGCAATATTGAAGGCAGAGCTAGTTGCGGGCTTCTCAAAGAAAAACTATATTAAGCTTGATTTTTGCTTTTAGCTCTGTTGAAATCATAGCAAGTTGAAATATATATGCTGTTTTTATGATAATACGATTGCAATTGAACACTATCTCGTCTGAAATTATGTGACGATATGGTCTACGATAGGAGCGAGTTTGCCTTGAAGAAACTGATTCACTAAAGACACCAAAATTCTATGTACTTATCAGGGAATATCCAATCAGGCGAGGTTTCACAGTTCGGTGTTCTAATTCCGAAAGTGGATTTAAAACAACTTCGTTGGTCGAGTCTTTGGAGGATCAACCACGAAACGGGATTTTTTTGTGGTTACGAGCAGTCCAATTAAAAAAAGAGCTAGTTGCAAAATATACAAAAGTTTAGCTGCACGATCTCCGAAATGTTTACCATAAAAACTGACACTTTGCAGTCATATTCTATACTTGGAAATAGTATTTGAACAAGAGACTTTTTTTTATTTATTTAAATTATCCACTCCACAGACTACGGGGTCCGTGATCTTTGTCATTACAATAATCTTTTTTTTTTTACACATTTCTTGGATAAGGAGAAGAGGAAAATAAAAGGGATTTGGGTACATTTAAAATCTAATTCTAGTGCTCGTCTGTAGAGCCGATCACTACCGGTTGGGATTCCGCTAGTAATCGACTCGACATCGAGTGTTTTCCTAATTGCCTTTTGCCATTTGCCTAAGCTGCCTCCTCCCGGCCCAGAGCTTCCACAACGGCCGCATTTCTGTCCCTGATGGCCATCTGTAGGTTGAAATCGCGGATGGTCTTCGGTGATGCAGCCCACGCTCGCCGCACGAACCGACCGATGGCGTCGTCGGTGTCGTCAGCGTAGTATGTGAAGGTCCCCGTGTGCCGTGAGATTGCAACTACCGCATGGGGCACGCTCTCGTGCAGCTTCATGTTTGCCTTGGTTTTGATTACGATTACCGACTCGTATGTTAGTCCCTGAGCTTCATGGATGGTAAGGATGCGTGACCCGGTGCCTGACCCATAACCCTGGTTTGTCAGGGTCTCCTTCTCCTTTTGAGTGTGAACTAAGAAGAGGGTGTTTGGTTGGGTGTTGGGGATTAGCGCTCCCTTATATCTTCTCTGCTCTAGGGACTTTATACGGGACGCTGAGGAGTACATACCGGAGTATATTTCCCTCAGTGCATATGCGACGTCCATTGGGTTTCGATGTGTGCAGAGCAACTCCTGGCTGATCTTTGTTACCAGGTTCGGGCGATGATACCTCATTTGGAAGAGATTTTCCCTGTCGATATAAGGCAACTGATTGACGTCTCCAATGAGGACAATTTCACCAACACCAACAAGAGACTCCAATGCCTTCAGTTGGCAGAGTGCGTACGATCTTATTATGAAGTGTACAATGTTTTTTAACTTTTTTATTTTGGTAAAACAAATCAACTATTTAAAGAAATTGTCGACCAAAAGTTAAAATAATCAATATTTAGAATGTGTGTTTAACATGCCCTTAAAAGGATGCTGATTACCAATAACCTTGTATAGGCTCCGAATCACACACAACTCATGACCGTTAGTGATGGGTGCCACTATGGTATTTTACATTGTTGATGAAAGCAATTGTAAATGAGTAGTGTAGTTCGACAATTTCGCCAAGGGATTTCAGTGATGATGCGATCTCCAGTTACAAACTAGAAAACTCTAACAAGACACTCATGTTCTCGCGGGCTTGTCTCGCTCGTTACGTGTTCTTGTCTCTTGGACATTTTTGTGCAGATGCAGTTACACCGAACAAAGTATATCAAGGTACTCAGACTGTGATCAATACGACTGTACATTGTTATCTGCCAGGTTAGGTTTTAAAAACTACACTTTGGTGTTTTTTTGAGTTACGTAGAGTTGATTTACATTAGGAAAAATATAGTCTGTTAATTTGTTTTGAGCGTAACAATGTGCAATTAATTGTAAATAATTGTTTAGAAACAAATGAATGCCGACATTTTTTTTTTACTTTTATAGGTGTACACTTGACCGGCCTTCTCGCCTGATGTTAAACGATGATGTGATCTACGATAGAGCGTGTTTACCTGGAAGAAACCGATTCACTCTCGATTTGAAGGCACAAATATTGTAACTATCGGAAAAACCCCTCTCAGGCAACGTATTTGACCGTAACGACCATTTAACAATGTAACATTTCTAAGTTCTTACAGTTGACACAGCGGGGCACTGTTAGTTAAGAATAATTACGGGGCTAATAGGTACTTTTCTGTGTCAAAACGTAAAAAATAAAAAGAACATGTTAAAATAAGTACCTTATCAATACCTCAATGTCCTTCTCTTGTCATCCAGACGTAGCTAAAAACATTTTTAACTTATAAGAATATTAAACCGCAAAAATGTCTCAAAGCTTTTACACGTTCCACAGATAAACTAGGAGTAGCCTGCCTACATACTATGTACGCATGAGCATGACGAATATCTGTTCTATTTACGTACCTATATGAGTTGTATTCTAATATTCCAATAACTTCTTCCAGATGCGTTAAACCTAATGACTTGTAGCTCATAATCAATTTATTACGTAAACAACCAATTTGAAGTGGCGAACGTCGTGTTTTAGTAAATGATCATGGAGTAGTTTTGATGTTGGATGATTTATGATACGTTTGCTAGAGTCGTTAGACGAAGGAAATACGTCGTAAGTATTGTATGACAGAGTAAGAATTATGACATGTCCAAGTAGACTTGATGGGTATATTTTAAACTTGTTGTTCCTCACGCTTTCACCGACTTTCCTACAGGAACCGTTAGCTTTCCCGGATACATTAAGCTTACGTAGGCCTTATTGCCTAGGCTATTAAGTTTATTTTGTTTCTAAATTATACGCTTTACATAGTAGTGGAGCACCAAGTACTTATTCTTTAACTCGACATTTTTGTTCCTACTGCGTCAACTCGGGGCTTTCTCTCATGAGAAGAGTGTCAACGACATAATCTACAACGCCATCAACAAGTGTGGGTTGGCGGATGATATATATGTACTTAGCGGAAAAATTACATTCTTGGAACATGCCGGATTCCTAACAATGTTTTCCTTCAACGTTAAAGCACGTGGTGAGGTGCTGGTGGATTTAAACCTGCGACCAAACGATTGGGAAAGTGGCTTTTGCCCGTCTAAGGAATACATTAATTTATAAAGCAATCTATTCTATTTCAAAAAAATGTATGTAATCTACTTGAACCAGAAATAATTAAATTAAATTTACGTAAGTACTTACCATCCATTTATGTACATTATATATATATGTTTTCCGTTTCAAACACATTTCAGCAAGTTTAGTTACAATATAAATACTTCAAAAGTCTGCACATTAATATCCATGCTACAAATTTAATGATTTTTCAGTAATATATATAATTATATCGAAATAGTTCGATGCAACGAACAACTGCGGCATCACATCGTGACGACCGCAATACTCTGCTTCATTTACCTATAAATAATTTTGCTGTTAAAACGACCGTGTACCCAATCACATTGTCTAGCCAAGATAAATGATGACGTTTTCGAAAACTAATCGTTCTAATTGTAATTTCTCAATCTACTAGCGACCGAGACAAATTTATTTTAACGTAGCGTGAAGGCAGTTAATTTATAACAGCTGATTTGCTACCTGAGTGGTTACAGTATTTACTATCTATGTAGCTGTTCAATAGTGCAAATAGCTCTTTGAACTCTTAATCTAAGTAACCTCTAATTTTATTATTCTAAAATCTCAAATAGAACAGACACTCTAAAACTCAAATATATAATACTACAACTAGTATATAATACTTGTAGAATATTTCCTCTAACATAATGTATTTTCTGCAACAATGAAAGAAACAATTATATGAAATGGCATAAAATATTGAATGTGTTCATTCTAGTAAAAACTAAACAGTTTATGTATTTATATTATAAACAATTTAAATTAAATCATTTTGCAAATAATTTATTCTTATCCACTCTTAAAATAGATAGGTATGTTTATTGTGCGATCAAAATTAGTTCCAATTGAAATAATCTGTTGAATCTAATGAGCAACAACTAAATGTCTGCAAATGTAATACCTATTTTCAATTGAAAATATCAAAGCACTAAGTGCAAATCCACCTAAATTGCAAATTAATTTGCTCTGTGGCCCAAATCAAAATTACCACTAAACGCAATTGTGATTTAGTAATGTTCGGATCGGATTAATGTAATAGAGCATTATGTAGGCGCCTAGCTTAGCCCGGTTTCTGTAAATCTCAATTAATTTTTGAGTGAATTTAATCAGAATTACACAATGAGTACTCTAGAATAGGCATTGTCGGGTTAAAACGTTACTTAATTAACAATGGAGCAATTAAAAACTCCTGTACAAAAAAAAAAACCTGAGCCCCATTCTGGATAACTCGAGATCATTAGGTAAAAAAAACGCATTAACGTAGGTTATTAGGATTATTGTCGATCACTACGGTTATTATTCAGATGACGACTGGATCAAAAATACGGCATTCTGATCAGTCATGTAGATTGCGAAAAAATATAGAACATGAATTTTTGTTTTATCGAATAAATAAAAATCAACAAAGATATAGATCATCAGATACCCATAGATTATCAAACTTTTTGAGTTGGAATTTGTGACGTCACGTGTTCATAAAAATCGATCGTATATAGACGTGACGTCACGCGAAACTTCTAAGCACTAAATAAAGAAACCGACTTTCACGATATTTTATTTCACCATTAAAGATAGTAGTGACGACAAACTAGTACATCTATACTTGGAAAATACTTAAAAGCGCAGTAGGTACCTACCACCACGGCATCAAACTAAATAATGAAATAAGTTAATTAACAACCTTACACAATAGGTATTTGGAATATTGTATGATTGAAAACGGCAGAGAATCGGCTCCTGGTCAACGCGTTCCGCTCTGTCGACGCAATGCAAGCTGCGTTTGCGATTCTGCTGACGCAGTTATAGCCGAACTCTGCTTTTTCCAATAGTCAATTTGCTATTGTTCTGTGCAGAAATTAAGGGAAAAAGTTACCGGGTTTTAAAATAAATATTTACTTTGGAAGCTACAAAATCATTTTGAGCCTAGCAAGACATTTTGAAATAATATTCGATCAATTTCAAAGTTAAGCTGACCTGTACCTGTCAGCTTAACTTAGCGGACCTGTAAACAATTTATAAATCTAGAGACATAGGTATGTTTTTTTAGCGTTTTTATTTGAGACAGAAAAATTAAAGAGACAACAACGAAAGCGCCAGGCTATGGCAAATGAAGAGACATTTAGTTTTAAAACAGATCTTACCAAACGATCAAAGATAACTTCATCACAGCAGGGAACGCATTAGCCCTAAATTCAAGATAACGATCGCGCAATTCCAAAGTTAGACTGAGTTGCAAATCCTTACAAATAATTTGGTAGCCGTTCTAACATACCGGATGTTCCCGATATCTCAGTTATCGACTTGTTTTAAAGTTTAATTAAATGTAATATTTGGGCGATGATAAATGTCTTTGAGTAATCGAAAGTTTAGAATGAATATTGAATTCGATTTTGGTACCTTTGCGTAAGACTTTGGCTGTTATGGCGAAGATTACTTTCCTATAAATGGAGTAATTGGTTCAGCACCATTTCGGTTTCAAAATTCGATAAAAGGAAAAAGCGACCACAAAAAAAGTTATGGTGCCCATGTAGGTATTAGAGCAACACGGGGGGATTAAGTCATCTTGTCCAGGTACACGGGGAACCACCATCGGGGAAATGTTGTCCACTTTACTGTGAAAGTTTTTGTAAGTTAAAGAACTTTGTCGATAATGGCGTACCGTGTACGGTTGCATAATTTAGGTAGATCAAAACTTTAATAACCTTAATAAGATAACAGGACACTAAGAAAAAACGCACGTCATAATACGACTCTCCATAATACGAGTAAGGGCCTAGCTTAGATAAACTTATTTATTTATTTTTATTTTTACATTGTATTACAACGCTTGGCTTGTTCAACTTCTCTACAGGATACGATATAATTTGTTGAAATATAATTAGGCTTTCTCTCTATTTCTTAAAATTCTCAGATTACCTCTATTGCTTACAAATTAATGGCTAAAGCAGAAGTCGCAGGAATATTTTCTAGAGTTAAATATTTGATACCCGCTACCTATGCAAATGGTAGACGAACCCAAACATAATTATGGGAGCTATGCACTTAGGTATTTATAGCCGCCTTCGTGTAGGAAATTGCATTTATCGTTTGCACCTTTTGACGTATTCTCACCTCTAGCGTTACCTTACTAATGACTCAATTTACTAAAACACTATCACAACGTCATAACAACCCTCTTCCTTCCAACGGAAAATAAACCTTACTGGAACAACTTTAGACTAAACTTTGACTTCTATGTCAAGCTATGGGTTAAATATGGCAAGAACTTATAATGTAAATCAACCCTTTGCGACTCTTAATTAGATGGTGTAAACACGATATATCGAGTGAACATAAATACTGGTAGTGTTTGTTAAATTAACTTTTGCCAGTTTGCTGATTAATATGTTGTTAAAAGGTTTCTTTTATTGAGTATATTTTATGGATCTAGTAGAAACCAGAAAAAACGGCTGTTTCCAATATTCATCTTATTTCTCTGTACTGTTATTTTATGTGGCCCTCAAGTTTAATAAGAGGCATAATGTAAGTATGTTTCGTCAATATTAACATGTAAAAATATAACAATAATCAAATAACTTATTTGATGTAGATGAAGATTCTTCTTGCCAAAGATCTTCTAGACTGCTATGGCTTGCTGATCAACATTTTGATGAAAGTCAACTGAGAACTGGTTAACAAGTGACCTTAGTAATTACTAAGTTTACTTACCAATTACTAACAAGGCTAAGTTACTAAAGAGTTACTTAGATTTTTTTTAAAAAGGTGAACGCACTTGGCTCTTAGATTACCTACTTACCACCGTGTCCCAATCATTAGGCCAAGGCATGTACGCGGGCCCAAACTTTGTAAATTTTTGAGCAAAGTCAAATCAGTGTCCTGTATTTGTTTGACGTCACAAATATAGGACACCAATTTGACTTTGCTCATACTCAAAAAAAGCAAAATTGTGCTAATGTCAGGTTATGTAACATTAAAATTTGCTCAACACCCAAGCCCCAAAACCAACTTATCACAGATCCCTACTTTTCTGCTAATATTATAAGTGTGAAAGTCTCTCTGTCTGTTACGCTTTCATACCTAAGCTACTGAACCGATTTAAATAAAATTTGCAAGAAAAAAGATAACCTGAGAAATGACATAGGCTATTTTTAATGCGAAAAAAGAGTAGCAAGACTATGAAAGCTTAAATAAATATTTCGTCATTTACGCAAGAAATTTGAAACTTTTTTTGGGATTTTGATAACATATAAATAAATAGGACATTTAAAGATTGTAAAAATCCCTACAAAGGTAAGCTACGAGCTAGGTACATCACTCGTCGCAGTTAGTATTCAATAAATAATTTTAAAATTGTAACTGCACCGCTTGAGAAAAAAAAAAACAATGTTCCGATGACATACTCGTACTTTCAGTTTAAACAAGCAGACGTAAATTACTACGTCAATTTGCAATAAAATTAGAGCGTGGGAAAGAACTACAGCATGTAGTTACGAAACAAATTGAAAACCAAATAAAAGGACTCGATGAAATCGAAGTGAACTTTTTCAATTACAAACTTGCATGTGCGACGCTAAGTATGAAAACTACAGAAGCAACTGTAAATAAGCCTACAGCTGTCGTCCACAAGAGAATGTTTCTTTATAAGCTCAAATGTTACAAATGTTTACTTAATTACATTATTTTAAAACATCGATTGGGATGTTTCGGACCCACGAATGTGGGAGTAGCCTGCCTGCATTTCAATAATATGACAAATTTAGGTAAAAGCTTTATAAAATTGCAAAAGTCTCGTAAATATCATTTTTTGTGATTTTTTTAACCGACTTCAAAAACGGAGCATGTTTTCAATTTAGTTGTATGTTTTTGCCATAGTATACATAGAGTGATGAGACGAGCAGGATATGTATCTGATGGTAAGTAATATGCCTGCCATATATCAGCATCGTGACAGGCAGCTATTGGACCATGAAGCGTCCAAATCATTACCTAGCACTGCACTGCGCTCGTCACCCAAAGATCTAAGATAGCTATAAGCCCTGTAATTTTTCTGGAAACATTGCCTTTCAAACTGGAACACAGTAAAGTTTGCACTTTACTGCTTGGCGGTAGAATAACTGGCAAAGGTGTGGGTACTTCCCCAGGCGGACTCTGCTAAGAGTGCCACTACAATATATGTTGAATGT
The DNA here is from genome assembly GCA_017562165.1 of Ectropis grisescens. NCBI lineage: Eukaryota > Metazoa > Arthropoda > Insecta > Lepidoptera > Geometridae > Ectropis > Ectropis grisescens. The sequence continues at coordinate 23,188 of JADLOZ010000322.1, forward strand.
ATGTATGTTGCGTGATAACTTTGCTATTTGTCGCTAAATTGACTTTGATGAACTGTTTTCTTTAATATAAAATACATAATTAATTATAAGGTGTTCCCATATGAATGTTATCGAAATCGGTGTAATAGTTTTTATAATATAAACAAAAAACTAAAATGTGCTTTTATTTGTCTATAAACAATGTACCTACTTATACCTCATGAAATTTTGTCAAGTGTCTGAATTTATTTTTAAATTGAAGTAGGTTATTGTTTTTAGAGTAAATTAAATTATTGAGGTCAAATTTTACTGGGAAACACAAACGGTTGGTTGTCCATCGTGAATACAGACTCTAGAAAATAAATAAATAAATATTGGTGGACATTTCACACACAACACCATCTGACCCCAAACTAAGCTAAGCTTGCACTATGGAAGCCGGATACCTGATATAATACGAATATATTTTTAATTACACACCTATTGTTATTTTAATGTTATCTATCAATCAGGAGATGTCAAGCTAGGATTCTCCAACTTTGTTATATCATTTCACCCATTGCTACAAGAGTGAGAGAATTTAGTCCGGGAGTATGAGCACCTCTAAGTGCTGAGAATCCGGGTAGCGACTAGTTACGTTATCGTGACAGTTTAGACACTCGCGAAAATTAAATCTCTATTAAAATTTCAGAAAAGGGACTTAACTTTTATCAGTTATGAACTTTGGTGACATTTTACGAAGAATTATTATCGCGTTATCTCTCTCAGCTTTCGTGGAGGGCCCTTACTCGGATACTGTTTTACGCTCAGTGCAGTTTTCTTTAAATTTTAATACAACTTTAACAAAAAAATATCGAAAGCTATGACCTTAACGGCATGGCGCAGAATCTGATGTCACGTCTAATAAAAAAATCTTTACCATCACCGCAAATTTGTTAGTTTATCGGTTGTTTTCCTTCGGATACATTTCGGTGAGTGAACTTTATACATTTGGTCTATAAAATTTAATTTCACCTAGTTCGTTCGTTTTTTCTTGTTACATGATTGATGTTTCTAAAACTTGAATGTACGATGGCACTTTAGTAATACCAAGCCAGACTGTTGCGTTGCTTAAATGCAGGCATTTTCCCTGATGAGTACAATCTTAGTGTGTTCAAGTTAAGAGTGAATTGAATTTGAATATTAGCTTTACGTCAAGTGAAAAGGCGGAAAAAAGATTAATGATAAAAACAAGTAGACATTTTTCAGTACAAAAAATAGTCGTATTATTTGGAAAAAGTTTAGTGCATGTTAGATATGTAGATTATTATTAAATTGATTTGTATTAAATTAGCAGAGAGGATGTATTATTTTTAAAGTGAAATGTCTTCAGTAACTTTATTACATTGTACAGGAGGTATTCATTATCTGTCTAATTGGCACAATAATGGATCACAATGTGGCTAGGAAATTAAAGCATTAAAAATAATCATTAATTAAACCGACCTTAAAGGCAACATAAGCCATAAAAAGTTATACTGAAAAAGCGACCGAAACCGCGCGTAAATTAGTCAGCCATTGTGTTTCGCGCTCCGTCCCTCCGCCAACGCAGCCGACACCAAAAGTTAATTAAATAAAAATACCAACCGAATCCGCTCCCGTTGAGGTGTCAAACAGCAATCAGCAAATAAAGGACCGCCAATAAGTTAGCGGCCTATTCACAGAATCGAAAAGGCTTCTGAATCATTGTCACGTCCCGTTTTGATTGAACGTGCTTTGATATCGATAGCCGGGATTGCCAGCGCTCAAAAATTTTAATATTTTTATTTTTTTTGGATCATATTCGATTCTATTC